>VMDO01006455.1:7207-100391 GCA_007922755.1 Pedetes capensis
AAAAAAAAAAAAAAAAAAAAAAAAAAAAAAAAAAAAAAAAAAAAAAAAAAAAAAAAAAAAAAAAAAAAAAAAAAAAAAAAAAAAAAAAAAAAAAAAAAAAAAAAAAAAAAAAAAAAAAAAAAAAAAGAAAGAAAAAGAAAAGAAAAGAAAGAAAATAGAAAAGGAAACACCACAAAGTTTTAGAAGGATCTCGCCTGTGCTGTTCAGTGTGGTAGCCACTAACCACATGGGACTCTTTAAACCAAAATGAACAGAACAGTTAAAAATGCAGTTCCTTAGTTACACTGGCCACATTTCAATGCTCATTGCCACACACAGTGAGTGGCTACCATATCAGACCACTCAGACACAGAACATTTCCACCATCACAGAGAACTCCATTGCACAGCCATGGTGTTTTAAGAGATGAAAAACAGTTTACAAGGTGGGTGCCATGGCACATGCCTGTGATCTCAGTGACTCAGGAGGCAGAGGCAGGAGGATGGCGAGTCCAAGGTGAGAGGCAGCCTGTGTAACTTAGTGAGACTCTGTCTCAAAATATAAAAAACAGGCTTGTGGTGCAGCTCAGTGGTACAGCACTTGCCTAGCATGTATAAGGCCCTGGGGTCAACCCCCAGCACAACAGAAGAAAAAAGATAGTTTACATATTGTATATGGGTGTAGAATGTCTAGTAAAAGTACAACAGAAACCACACAAAGGTCAAAAACAAATTCAGACAGCAGGTACATGTGGGAAGGCAGGTGTGTTCTGGATCAGGGAAGAGATGCTGGCCTCGGTGTTTTATTTCCTGAGTGTGGGAGCATGGGTGCTCATATTATTATCTGTCCTTTTTTTTTTTTTTTTTTAGTTATCCATACTTCTATGTGCCTGATGGGAGAAGGATGTGGCAGTCCCCTCCCGAGGCAATGCCGAAAACAATCAGCCATTGAAAACCCTATAAGGGTTGCTATGAGTTGGACTCAACTGGACGGCCCCTAACAACTCTGTGCCTGGGTTTGAGGGACACTGATGAAGCCTGAGTATAGGACAAGCAGGAGATCAAAACAGCTTCCGCTTCTCGCCTGTGAGAGCAGCAGAGGGGCCTCTGGGGACATCTGACCCTCCCTCACCCTGCCACTCAGCTGCTCCCTGCTCTCATAGGACTCGTCTCTGGTCCCCAGGGCCATGGTTACCTGGCTGCACCGGCCTGTCACACGCACTCCGGGATGTCCCTCCTGCCTGTGTGGCCACAGCCCTATCCTGACACATGCCCTTCCCCCACCCAGCCCCAGAGCCACGCCCAGCACACTCCTTGGAACAGGGTGCTTTATCGCTTTGCCCCATCAGAGTCCTGAGAGGCCTGGGACTGCTGCGCTTGGTCAGGAATTTGCACCAGACAGGAAGCCAGCTGCGCAGGAGTCCCTGGAAGTCTGGGCCGGGCGCCCAGCCCTGCTGAGGCCAACAAGCTCCCGGCTGAAGACTGTGGACATTGGCTGAGTTTGGCACTTCAGTGGGGCCTGCTTAGGACTTGGAGCTGGCTGGGTTCTCTCTTGAGGACTGTCCCCTGCGGCCCCAGGCAGGGAGTGAGGCCCTGTCCCTAGAGCCCCCAGAAGCCATGGCCCCCACCCTGGAGGCCCGCAGGCCACATTCTGCCCTTGCTGAGGCCCCTGGGAAGCTGTCTCTTTCCACCTGTTCAAAACAGCCATGCCTGTTCAGGTGCTAAGCATTTGACATTTATTCTATCCAATCGTCCTAGCAAATCCCTGATTTGACAGTGAACAAATAGGGTTGGAAGGTGTCCATGATCTGCCAGTTAGGGAGAGGCAGTCAAGGTTAGAGCCGGGTAGGTCTCACTTGGTTCTGCCTCTGAGCTCTCCTGACCTGCCCCCTCTCCCATCCTCTGGCTCATCCTGCCTCCAACATGATCTGGCTGGCTCTTCCTCACCAGCCTCCCTCAGCCTGACTCCCTCCTCTGCTCCTCTCCCCCCACCTCCCCAGCCTCCCTGGCTCCTCTCTCTCCTCTCCTGTCCTGCCCACAGGGAAGAGAGAAGCACACTTCACTCTTAACACTTGCTGTCCTATTTATAGGACAACAGTGAATTCACTGGGTCATACTCCAGTCTGTGTGTTAACACACTGTATCTCAGCCTTATCTCCTGCCAGCTGCTTGCTTTTATGTTTAGTCTAATGCAAACTGCAGTGTCCTGGACATTTCCTCATAATGAGTAAGTTGTTTATTAGGTGCCATCAAGTCGGTAGCTGACTCATATTGATTGACCCTATGTACAACAGGCAAAACACTTTTGTTAGTGCTTCTCTGCTATTCATAGGGTTTTCAGTGACAGATTGTCTTTTGGGAGTGGGTTGCTGGTCCTTCTCCCAAGCCTACAGCACCTGGTTTTCCCAAGAGGTCTCCCATCTAAGTACTAACCAGGCCCAACCCTGCTTAGCTTCTGAGATCTGATGGGATCGGATGCCACAGTGCTATAGCTGCAGGCAATGAGTAACTTACTGTCCTATAAACAGGTCATGTGTTAATAGGTTAATAATATACTAGTCTGACTACTGGGTCAAGTCTTAACCCAGCATTCCTAGTTTTAAATGAGTGACACCATTTTAATTTTAAAATATCTCAACCAAATTAAATTCCTCTGCTTGCATGTGTGTTTTGGAATTTGGGTTTTTTTGTTTGTTTGTTTTGGTTTTTTTTGGTTGTTGTTTTGTAGGTTTCTTTGGTGGTATTTTATTTTTGCGGCATTTGAGGGTTGCACTCAGGGCCTCACACACACTTTGCAAGTGCTGTATCACTGGGCTGCACCCCCAGTTCACTTTTTATCTTTTCTCTTGAGTCAGGGTCTCACTAAGTTGCACAGGCTGCCTCTATCTCCCGAGTCACTGGGGTTACAGGCATGAGCCATTGTGCCTGCTGTTTGTTTTGGTGGTGCTAGGAATCAAATCCAGGGCCTTGAGCATGCCTAGCAAGAGCCCCGGCACTGAGCTACACTGCCAGCCTGTGACTGGCTTTGGGAATCCTCAAAGGAAACACCCTAGGCCCTGTCGCAGGAGTGCTCCTTCTCCCTGTGAGAAGACAGATGGAGACGGTGGCTTCCCACGTCCCTTGAAGATGGGAGCTATGGCTTCCCTGGAGCCAGGCGCCCCTCCCTCCCAGGAAGGCTGCTCCCACCACATGCAGCACCATCTTAGGGGAAGGCTGTGTGGAGAGGGGAGCTGGGAGTTACTTCAGGAAGGAAGAAGTTGGAAGGGCCTCGGGGTTTCCAGGAACAGGTGTCACCATTGGTTTGCAGAGGGGCTGACAGAAAGGAAGCGTTGGTGTGGTTAGGGTGAGGGGGTAGAGCAAGGCAAAGATGTAGGTCCCAGCACAGGCTAAGGTAGGAAGCCCTCCATACAACAGAACGGCCAAGTACTGGGGGGGATCTCCTTTCTTCAAGCAGTTACTTTAGAGTCATTTTCAGGCTAATGGATCTGCCTGACTCTCAATTTGACATCCTTTCTAAACATGAATGAATACAAATTATATTCATTTCTAAACTCTTTTGCCCTCAAGAATAGCACAAATCCGTGGGATAGCCAGGACCTTCAACTCCAGACATCATGTCCTCAAGATAAAAGCCTTTAAACATGGTGCAGGGGAGTAGCATGATAGTGCATGCCTGTAGTTCCAACACATGGGAAACTGAGGCAGGAGAATCATGAGTTCAAGGCCAGTCTGAGCTACACAGTGAGACCCTGCCCCCCCCCCAAAAGAAATGCAGAGGGGGAGAGAAAAAGTAAAAGCACTTTATCTTTGAGCTATTGAGCTATATCCCCAGCCACTTCATTCTTTTGCATGTGGGTATCCAGTTTTCCCAGTCTTACTAGAAGACTGTCCTTTCCCCCCACTGAACAGTCTTGGTACCTTTGTCAAAAATCATTTGACCATGTATGTGAGAGTTTATTTCTGTGCTATTTATTCCATTGGTCTAAATGTCAGTATAATACTATTTTGATTACGGTAGCTTTATAGTTAAGTTTTGACATTGGAAAGGGTGATACATTCAGTTTTGTTCTTCTTTTTCAAGATGATTTTAACTATTGAGATCCCTTCAGATTCTATGAGTTTGGGGATGGGCTTTTCTATTTCTGCAAAAAAAAAAAAAAAAAAAAAAAAAAAACCATGGGATTTTGATAGGCTTTGCATTGAATCTGCAATTTGCTTTGGTAATATTAACATCTTAACAATATCAAGTTTTCTAATTCAAAAACATAGTGTATCTTTCCATTTATTTGTGCCTTTAAATTCTTTCAACAGTATTTTGTAGTTTTCAGTCTATAAGCCTTTGGCCTCCTTGGTTATGTTTATTCCTAAGAATTTAATGCTAGGCCAGCACTCTACCACTGAGCTAAATGCCTAACCCAGATTTTATTCTTTTCTGCTGTTATTATAAATGGAATTGTCTTAATTTTCTTTTTGTATTTTTCATTGTTGTTGTTATTGTTGTTAAGCACTGTCAAGTCCGACTCATAGTGACCCTATCTACAGCAGAACGAAACACTACCCAACACTGTGCCATGCACACAATCTCTTTATATTTGAGCCCATTGTTGTAGCCACTGTGTTTCTTCTCATTTTGAGTTGTGGCACTTGGGGTCCAGCGGCTTTACTCCATTCCCACCATCAAGGTCCACTCCACTTTGAGGAGGCAACTCTTCCTCAGTCATTTCTTGAATGCCTTCCAGCCTGAGGGGCTCATTTTCTGGCACTGTATTTCTGGCAGTGCTTCTCTGCTATTCATAGAGTTTTCAATGGCTAATTGTTTCGGAAGCGGGCTGCCTGGTTCTTCTCCCTAATCTGCCCTATTCTGGAAGCTCAGTTGAAACCTGTCCACCGTGGGTGGCCCTGGTGGTATCTAATATGCCAGTAGCATAGCTCTTAGCATCACAATGACACGCAAGCCCCCGCAGCACAATAAGCTGACAGACACGTGGGAGTTATTCATTGCCAGCACACAGAAATGGATTTCTATGTATTGACTTTGTATCCTGAAACTTTGCTGAATTTATTAGTGCTAACTAGCTTTTTTGTGGAATCCAAGTTGGTTTTTGTTTCTCCTTTTATCTTTACCTGGAGACCTGAACAGGGACAAGTTTTCTTAAAATTTTCCAAAGGTCCCCATTCCCTGAGCATGCAGTCTTCAAGGATCTGATGTCAGTTGCACTGGTTCCAGCTTCCTGCCTCCCAAAGGCCCAGGCCTCCATCCATGCCTCTCCATGGCCCATGTGGGGCAAGTGCTTGGCTGTTGCACCCATTCCCTTCAACACCCTCCCCTCAGAGCTCCTGTTGCATCGGCCCTCAGCACCTCATTTCCAAATGAGCACCTCCAGCCTACGCATTCACAAGGCACACAGAAGCCAAGACTGCCCGGGCTGAAGAGCCTTATGCCAGGATACAGCTACAGTGGGACAGTCCTTGGGCCCTCTTCCCATAAACAAGTGTCCTGCCTCCCCATGGTGCTGGGAGCTGGCAGAGGCCATGCCATAAGGGGGCTGAGTGTCTGTTACTGAAGCCCCTTCCCATGCACCTACTATGCTGGGCCCTGTGAGTACACTGCACCTCATTTAATCCTGCCTCCAGCCCTGTGAGGTAGGTACTGTAACCAGCACTGATTTACTTCGCCCAAAACCCAGATAGCAAAGGGCAGGACAGGATTCAGGCTCAGGCAGTTTAACCCATTATGCCTCGTGTTCTTCTGTCCTTTCAAAGTCACCAGTGGCTTCCTCATCTTACAGGGCTGAGTCCGAGCAGTTTCCTTTCTCTTTCCTCGGCACTCTGCAGATGTGGCCTGGGTGCACAGCTGCACCTTTACAGACAGTCCTGGGATTCTGCCCCCTGACAATCTGTCCACGCCTCAGGAGGGACAGTGGAGCTCACCCAGCTCTTGGCCTGAGCCCCCATTACTGAGCAAAAGGAAGTTACTGCCAAAGACTACAGGGGAGGGGACTCAGCTCTGGTCGGGACCCAAGGCACCCAGCCCTCCCCACCACATTGTGTGAGGAGGGCTGGGCCTGCAGCCACAGCCAGGGTGGTGCTCGGACAGCGGACAGCTGGGAGGCCCTTAAATGCAGCCGCCAGACCCCGGACAGGAGAGTCAGAGAGGGCAGCCGCCATGCACGGCTCCCGAAGCCTGCAGGCCCTGCTGCCACTGCTGCTCCTGCTGCTGGAGGCTGCCAGAGCCCTCCGGGAGGAGGAGCAGCACGCCATAGTGGACCTGCACAACCTCTACCGCGCCCAGGTGGCCCCACCCGCTGCGGACATGCTGCAGATGGTGAGTGACTTCAGGGGTGTGGGGCAGCCCCCAGGCCCAAGCGGTCTCAGGACCCTCTCTCCGGTCAGTGCAGCCCCTGACATTCTAGAACTCCTGGTCCCCACAAGCAGTCCCATTATACAGATGAGAGGATTGAGGCTCACACACCTGGCAGAGCCACACCTGGAAGCCCCAGTTTCCCACTCCAAGGACGCCATCCTGGCACCTCCTAAAGTGCACGTGGCCCAGGAGGACGGGGGCCTTGCATGGAAAGTCTTTCCTTTGGGAGGCCCCACCAGGACATGAGAGAGGAAGAGGGTGGCAGGATGGGGCTAGGCCCCCGGCTAGGAGCCAGGGACAGAGGAGGTGGGCGAGAGCATGAGCCAGACCCAGAGGCAGCCCTGGACCCCGTGGTTCAAATAACCTTGTGGACTATCTGTGTCTCACGGGTAAAATGGGGTCCTAATTAGACCTACAAATGTATCAACATGGATTGAATCTCACAGAGGCAGTACTGTGTGTCTGTGAGATGATGTGTCAGAAAATTCAAATATGCTATTTACATACTGGTGCGAGGAAGGTACAGATGGAGTAGCCGTACGTGGACATGTGTTGCTGACAGGAGCCAGCTGCAGGACAGCGGTTACCTCTGTCAGGCAGAGAGAGTTATTTGATGGTGGGGTGGGGGCAGGATGTCTGTGCTCAGGATTAAAGGCAATAAAGCGAGAAATTCTCTCCCTTTCTGTCCTCTTGGAGGTCTAGACTGGCCCATCACCCCAGCCACCCCCGACATAGGCACCGGAAAGCAAAGTCGCATCTGGGAAGCACAGCACTGAGCCTGAGGTCCCAAGACCTAAGTTCCAACCTCAGTTCTGTCCACGTGGCTCAGGGACTCTGGGTGGGCCCTCGCCCTTTGAAGGCCTTACTTTCTCTGGCATTCCCCGACATTTATAGCCCTGTGAGTCTGGGCAATCAGAACTGCAGATGACAAATGAGGAACCTGATTGAGGTAGCTCCCTGATTGAGGCGTGGGACTCATTGGTGAGCCTCGCTTTCTCCATCTGTAGATCCCTGAGGCCCTCTAGTCTTGC
This sequence comes from Pedetes capensis, assembly GCA_007922755.1. Lineage (NCBI taxonomy): Eukaryota > Metazoa > Chordata > Mammalia > Rodentia > Pedetidae > Pedetes > Pedetes capensis. Next base: position 14,581 of record VMDO01006455.1, read on the forward strand.
TGGCTGAGGCTGGGGGCACCACAGGCTGGGAGCGGCTTCCCAGGCACAGGCGCACCTTGCCATGGGGCAACCTTCTAGAGAGCAGTTCAGATACAGAAGAGAGCTTCTGCTGCCTCGTGGAAGTGGCACGAGGGGAAGGCAGACGTAAGGCTGGTCTGGGATACCAGGAGAGCCTTGGGAAAGAACTCAGGCTTAACCTCAGCAGTGGGAAGTGCAGAGACTCTGAATCCAGCCTGGCCTAGGTTCAAATCCTGACATTGGCGCATATTAGCTGTGTGGCTTTCACCAAGCTCCTTAACCCTCTGTGCCTCAGTTTCCTCACCTGTAAAAGGAGATGATAATAACAGAATTCCCCTTAGGGTAGTTGTAGGAATAAATGAGCAAATGGGTGTAAGGCACTTAGAACAGTGTGTGGCATACAGCAGATGCTCAATAAGTATTTAACTCAAAAGGAGGAATGGATCCAGGGTGAGGCAGGGCTGGCTTATTGTAGACTCTTCCCTCTCCTCAGACCCTATATCTAATCATCACTTTTACCTCCCAGAAGGTTTCATTTCCCTTGAAGTTTACCTGTTCGCTCCATACCCCGATGTTCTGCTCTTAGGAACAACCCCCCCCCCCAAAAAAAAACAAGTTTTATTTATTTATTTTTTTTCAGTATCTAGGACTTGAACCCAGGGCCTCACACAAACCTGGATACTTTTCAAGTGCTCTACCACTGGGCTGCACCTCTAGTCCATTTTTATTTTTTATCTTGAGACAGGGTCTCATCTTGAACTTGCCATCCTCCTGCCTCAGCCTCCTGAGTCTCTGGTATGGGCTACCATGCCCAGCTCAGTTCTCCATTTTTATACTCAGGGATTCCTAGGACAGCCTCCATCTGCCCTCCTGCCTCTGCTACCAGAAGCTCCCCCAGGAAGCTCTGGATGACTTTCTGAGAAGCCTTACAACCCAAAACAGCCAGGCACCTTGGTGCATGCAACTTGGAAGTCAGAGGCAGGAATATGGCAAGTCCAAGGTCAGAAGCAGCCTGCATAACTTAGCAAGACCCTGTCTCAAAATAAAAAGTGAAAAAAGGGATGGAGGTGCAGCTCAGCAGTAGAGCACTTGTAAAGTATGCATGAGGCCCTGGGTTCACTTCCCCAGTACCGAAGAAAAATGACTCAAAGCAATGACTCTGTAGTGATGGGACTTTGGGCATCAAGTCAGAATGGAAATTCCAGCTAGGCTCTCTAGGGAGACTGCACTGAGCAGAGTCATCAATAGTTGACAAATATCTATTAAGTACCCACTATGTGTCAGACGCCTGCAGCCATAGCCCTGTGGCATCCCGTCAGATCTCGGAAGCTAAGCAGGGTCGGGCCTGGTTAGTACCTGGATGGGAGACCGCCCGGGAAAACCAGAAGCTGTAGGCTTGGGAGAAGGACCTGGCAACCCCCTCCCAAAAATCAATCTGCCATTGAAAACCCGATGAACAGCAGAGAAGCACTGACAATAGTATATCCCCTGTTGTACAGAGGGTCGCTATGGGTCGGATACCGACTCGACGGCACCTAACAACAACAACAACATGTGTCAGACAGGGCTGGGATTTAGCTCAGTTGGTAGAGTGCTGCTCTGCAGTCTCTGAGGTCCCAGGTTCAATTCCCAGCACCACAAAAATGGGAGAAGGACGTGGCAATCCACTCCTGAAGCAATCCTGAGACAATAAGCCATTAAAAACCCTATGAGGGTTGTTATGAGTCAGACACAGGACCCAAGGGCACCTAGATGACAATAATAAATGTACCAGACAATAGAGGTACATTGCAGTCCTTCTCTGCAGAGCTCAGTCTATCCTGGAGCGCCACAGGTCACCCCAGACACCCGCATCTGCACCTTTCTCACCCCCAATCTCCCACCCTTGCCAGAATTGAGAGAACTTTAGAGACCAGTGATTGGGGACAAATACACTCAGAGAAGAAAAGGGACTCATCCGAGGCCACAGTAGAGCAGTCCCAGCCCTGTGCTCCTATCCCAGCTCCAGGCAGCCCCTCCTGAAAGCCTGAATAGGTGGGAAATGGGTGTGGCCACAATAGCCTGGCAGGGTCACTGGAGCACTTGCTGCTTTAATGGCTGTCTGGCTCTCCGAGCTGGCTGCCCGCCCCCCCCCCCCCCCCCCCCCCCCCCCCCCCCCCCCCCCCCCCCCCCCCCGCCGCCCCCCCCCCCCCCCGCAGCTGGCTGGCCCCCCGGAGGGTGGAGCAAAAGTTGCCGCCAAGCCATCCATTTCCAGGACAGTCCAAAGACAAAGTTTAATGGGATCCAGGCCTCTCTTCTCAGTCCTTTGGTCAGATGCCTCATTAATCTCTCTTCCCACACACACTCTGTCTGTCCTCCCATCCAGAAACACAGAACCTCAGAGGCCCTCTAACCTAAAAGGTCCCTCCTCATGTATCACCTGAGGCCCCCAGTGGAGAACAAGGCCACTGGATTCTGATAGTCTTGGTTATGGCAGCTCCAAGAACAGGCAGTGAGGGGCCTGTTGCATTGTCACACAGTTTTCTTGGGGAAGGGTGTTGTCAGTTGACAGGAGTCACAAGCACTTAGGAAGAGCATCTGTGACAGAAGTAAGCAAAGGCATGGAGGCCAAGAGTAGGAGGGTGTGGGCCTCCACATTAGATTTAGGGTGGGAGGACCCAATCTGACTGAACAACCAACTCAGCTCTCAGCATCTCACCGGACAGCTTGAGGACTTCGCAGCAGTTCAAACAGCCCTGAGAAGAGCATCACTACCCACTGTTCACATAGGATATTAATAACAGTCACACCAAGATGGGCATGGTGGCGCACACCTATAATCCCAGCCACTTGGGAGGCAGAGGCAGGAGGATCTCGAGTTCAAGGCCAGAGGCAGCCTGTTTAATTTAGGTGAGACCTGATCTCAAAATAAAAAATAAAAAATGGGCTGGGGGGTGCAGCTCAGTGGTACAGCACTTGCAAAGTATGCATGAGGCCCTGGGCTCAACCACCCAGTACTGCAAAAAAATTAATTAATAAAAAAAATAATAATTGCCCGGCATAGTGGCACATGCCTGTAATCCCAGCAGCTCTGGAGGTGGAGGCAGGAGGATCACAAATTCAAGACCAGGGGCAGTCTGTGTAACTTAGCGAGACCCTGTCTCAAAAAGTAAAAAAATGGGCTGAGGGTGCAGCTCAGTCATCCAGCACTTGCAGAGCATGCAAGCACAAGACCCTGTGTTCAACCCCCAGTACTCCAAAATAATAATAATAGTAGTAGTAGTAGTAATAATAATAATAATAATAATAGTGGTCACAAACATCATCTCATACAGTCTTCCCAGAAGCCAAGGAGGACTCATAAAGGTGAGGCAATCTGTCCCACATCAGGCAGATGGTGAATGCTCCCCAGTTTGACAAACTCCATGGCCGAAGGTGGGCACCCTCTCTCCTCCTCACAGAAGCCCACCAGGAACAGAGCCCCATCATAACGGGACATGGCCAGAGCCATCGGCTAAGGGCCAGCGGGTAGGCAAGTCTCTGGCCTCCTGAGGTTCCTGGGAGACCCTCAACCTTCCGCTCCGATTCCCGAATGCCTGGGCTCCCTCACCTCCCTCCCCGCCCCGCCCCTCTCCCGCAGAGGTGGGACAAGGAGCTGGCCGCCTTCGCCAAGGCCTACGCCCAGAAGTGCGTGTGGGGCCACAACAAGGAGCGCGGGCGGCGCGGCGAGAACCTGTTCGCCATCACGGACGAGGGCGTGGACGTGCCGCTGGCCATGGAGGAGTGGCACCAGGAGCGCGAGCACTACAACCTCAGCACCGCCACCTGCGAGCCGGGCCAGATGTGTGGCCACTACACGCAGGTGCGCGGACCGGCCAGGGCCTCCAGGTGTTGGGTGCCATTACGTGCGCTATGGGTCGGGAGGGTGGCGGAGGGGCGGGGCCTCTCCTTCCTTCACAGTCTGGGAGTCCTCAGGTCTGAACCAACGCGTACACCCCTTAAGTCCTTTGAACAGAACTCGTCTTGACCAGCAATTAGCAGGTGACGAAGTCTGCTTCTCCAACTGCCCGAACCATTTTCATTTTTCTTCTCTCTCTCTCTCTCTCTCTCTCTCTCTCTTTTCATGCTGGGGTTCGAACCTAGGGCCTTGCACTCATTATTTCCTTTCTTTCTAAATTTTTATTTGTATTTATTTATTTATTTATTACTTATTTGCAGTACTGTGGAGTTGAACCCAGGGCCTCATGCATGCTTTTGCAGGGGCTGTACCACTGAGCTGCACCCCCAACCCCCTTTTTACTCTTTAAGACAGGGTCCCGCTAAATCACGCAGGCTGCCTCTGGTCTTGAACCTGCAATCCTCCTGCCTCTACCTCATGAGTCACAGAGATTACAGGCCTGAGCCACTACGCCTGGCTCATTTCACTTCTTAAAAAACACATTTTTTGCCGGGGGCAGTGGCACACACCTGTAATCCCAGCAGCTGAGGAGGTGGAGGCAGGAGGATCGCAAGTTCAAGACCAGAGGCAGTCTGCATAATTTAGTGAGACCCTGCCTCAAAAAGTAAAAGAATGGGCTGAGGGTGCAACTCAGTGGTACAGCGCCTGCAAAAGCATGCATGAGGCCCTGAGTTCAACTCCATAGTACTGCCAAAAACAAACATTTTTTGAAAACCTAGGCTACAGTTGAGGCCTCCTCACGCTGAGGAGACATAAATTAGGTGTCAGAGAACCTATTTCATGTACAGGAATTATTGTCCTAGGCCATATTGTATTGAGATCAAAGCAGTCCTGCCCCACCTGGAACCCCCCAAATTTTGCAGCACTATTTGCCTGAGCAGCAAATACCTCTAACTTCCCTCTATTTGCTCACTGTGGTTCTTTTGACATCTATCACGGTGTCCAAGTTGCTGCTTCTAACAGCCATACCACCCTGGCATCCAATCCTATAAGATCTCCGAAGTTAAGCAGGGACGGGCCTGGTTAGATCTTGGATGGGAGACCACCTGGGAACACCAGGTGCTGTAGGCTTGGGAGAAGGACATAGCAACCCACTCCCCAAAACAATCAGCCATTGAAAACCCAATGAGAAGCCGAGAAACACTGACATAGTGTCGGGCATGGCACATTGTTGGGTTGTGTTTTATTCTGTTGAACATAGGGTTGCCATAAGTCAGACTCGACTCGACGGCACCTAACAACAACACTTTGCTAGGGACTGATAATGCAAATAGATGATATTTTTTATTTTTTGCCTTAAAAAATATGTATAAGAGCAAATTGTCACTGAATGAAGGTTTCAGGAAGACTTTTGACACCACTTCCTGCCTTTCACAGTCATTTTTTGCTTATCATTGGGTTCCCATTGCATTTTGAAAGTTTAAGCTTACTCACAAGAGCCTGTGTGTGTGTGTGTGTGTGTGTGTGTGTGAGAGAGAGAGAGAGAGAGAGAGAGAGAGAGAGAGGAGAGAGAGAGAGAACAATATGAAAAACAAAAGAAAAATAAACCAGTCATCTTCCTACCCACATCCCTGGATTCCATTTTTCAGCACCTCTTTTAGGTGGTATTTTCGGTGCTAATCCTTAGGGAAGGAAATCCCAGCAAGCACCTACCCAGGGGAGGACATTGTAAGGTCCTGGCACACTCCCTCCCTACTTCTCTCTGGACATGATACCCCTCACCCTCCCCAGGAACATACATGCTCTTTCAGGGAGTCCTGTCAGTGCCCAGCAGATGCCTGGCTCCACCTTGCTTTCTCTGGGACTCGGGGCACATGCACTGCAGTGTCATTTCTGCCTGGGAGATCCTCAAGTGATTTCAGCAGAAAGACTCCTGCACAAGCTTGGCCTAGAAGTAACAAGGGGAAGCTAGTGGTCTTACCCCAGGGCAGCACACAAAGGTTGCCTGAGTTTTATACTTAAGGCAGAATTCATTGTAGCAGCTAAGAGAATAATACCGAAAACAGGCAGAGCAAATGTGACTTGTGGTATGGAGAATGTTTCACTTTCAAAGTAATTCCTCCTGCTCCCTTCCTTAGACTTTTCCTGTGGTTGATATCTAACATTCTACCATTAAAGATTCATTCCTTTGCATGTAACCTTTGTTTAAAATGCAGGGATCTCTAGTAAGACCCCACAGGAAAAAATCATGGGGGTATATCAGGGCCCTCAAGCTGATGGAGGGTTTAAAGAGGCAAAGAAGACTGGTGAAATAGACTGTTAGGGACAAAGTCTCTCCCCAACCCCCACTCCCCTGCTCAGTTTTGTCTGAAGCTGCACATCTTTCAGGGACTTGGCTGTCCTCTCCCCACCCGTAGAAGGCTTGTGTAGACCACCAGTTCAGGGCAAAGCTGCTGGGTTTGCCCTCCTTCAGGTAGTCTGGAGCAAGACAGAGAAGATTGGCTGTGGTACCCACTTCTGTGAGAAGCTCCAGGGAGTTGAGGAGACCAACATCCAATTACTGGTGTGCAACTATGAGCCCCCGTAAGTGCTGAGGGAGCCCCGGGGATGGATGTAGGCGGGGATGGCAAGGGGAGGCAAGGGGAGAGCTGAACTGGGCACAGCCTGAAGAAGTGGGAAGGGTAATCTGGGGCCTATACCCTTCGGGGAGCTGTGAGGGCACAAATGAGATCTGTTCTCGTTGGCCAGAGAGGGCCAGGGGAGACCAAGTCACCCAGTAAGTTTTTAGCTGGAAGTAGCCTACCCGGGGGCACTTGCAGGCGATGTGTGTGTAAGGGGAATGGGACCAGGAGTGGAAGGACCTGACCCTCCCGTCCTGCATCGTCCTCACCTCCTGTAGGGGGAACGTGAAAGGGAAAAGGCCCTACCAGGAAGGGACTCCATGCTCCCAGTGCCCCTCTGGCTACCGCTGCGAGAACTCCCTCTGCGGTGAGTTGCGGGGTGAGCGCAGAGGCGGCGGGGCGGCAAGAGGTGCGATGCGAACTGGGTGGTCTAGAGCCTCTTGGGACTCCTTCCCTGTGCGTGGCAGGGGAGGCGCCGGGCAGGGTGTGACCACCAGGGGCCCTTGGCGGCTCGCTTAGCCCTCTTTGCGCAGCTAGGGCGCCCTTTTATTCCAAGTGACCAAACTTCAATCTTCAGTCACTACAGAGGGTAAAGCAGAGAGAGTCGAAGGCTCCCGAGCCGCTTGCCGGGTGGGCGTGGCCAGAGGGAAGGGCCGGTGCCTGGGCGGGGCCGCGCAGGCGGGCGGAACCCGAGGGGCTCGAGAGGGCGGGGCCTGCGGTGCGGCAGCCGTGTGGCGAACAGGGCTCCAGTGGGAGAAAGTCTGAACGGGTGTAGCAGCCAGTGCAGGGAAACTTGGAGAAGGTGGATGGAGGATCAACGGTGTCAACAACAAGTAACACGTATTATCAGAGCGATGTATCCGCTGGAGGGGCGGGTGTCGTTTGCGCATCCTGGTAGGACATTTGCTTGCCTCATCTTGGTTGCGGGGTGAGGGGGGTTGAGGGAACTGGGGCCCAGTTTGCGGCATTAATGCCAGGTCTTGGCTATCATATCAGAACCCACGAGGGGCCCCGAAGACGTGCCAGATCTGCCCCAGCTGGTATCTGAGGCACCATCCACCCTAGCAACTGAAGCCGCGGGCTCGAAGAGAGCCGATACTCGGTCCCTAGCAACAGAGCTTCCGCGCTTCGCGGTAACAGAGGTCTTAGGCGCCCAGGCAACGAAGACCCCGCCTGCGGTAGAAAGAAAGGCTTCGTCTTCCTTATCAACGAAAGGCCCCTCCCCCGTGGCAACAGAAGCTCCACCTTCCCTACCCACTGAGGCCCTTTCCACCTGGACAACTCACAACCTGCTTTCCTTGCATGAAGGGCCAGCTTCCTACCCTAAACCGACCCATGTTCCTTTCCCAAAATCTGCGGGCAAAGCAGCTAGTAAGACAAGCACACCCTCTGTTAGCCCACAGAGATCTCTGTATCCCAAAATGTTCCCAACAGGGAAGGGGGAGCCCTTACCCCATATCCAGGAGGAGGCTGAAGCAGAAGCCAAGTTGCCACCTGCTAATGAGATAGAGGCCAAGTTGAGTCCTTCGAGTGAGGCAGAGGCCGAGTTGCCTCCTTCCAGTGAAGTAGAAGCCAAGTTGCCTCCTTCTAGTGAGGCAGAGGCCAAGTTGCTTCCTCCTAGTGAGGCAGAGGTCGAGTTGCCTCCTTCCAGTAAAGTAGAGGCCAAGTTGCCTCCTTCTGGTGAGGTCTTGGACTCAGTTTTTCCAGCCGAGGACAAGCCAGGTGAGCTTCAGGCCACACTGGACCACATGGGGCTCACTTCCTCCAAGTCCCTGTCCAGTTTCCCCAATGCCTCTGCCTCGGCTAATGCCACCGGTGGGCGTACCCTGGCCCTGCAGTCATCCTTTCCAGGTAAGGCCTGTAGCCCCCTACCTTCCCTCCTGACTCTAGACCGTCTGCATCCTGCCCAGGCATAGGTGGTGTGTGCATGGTGGAGCATGCGCGCTCTGAGAAGGTGCTTCCTGCCTGGCTGCTGCCTGCCCCCTTGCATGGTGTGGTGGGTGGGAGGTCAGGCATAGCTGTCTGCAGACTTAGGAGTACCCCCTTCTTTCCCACAGGTGCAGAGGGTCCTGAAAAGCCTGGCGGGGAGTCATGGCCGAACTCTGGTCCCACATGGGGCCCTCTTCTGGGCATACAGCTACTGCCTCCCCTGCTGTTGGCAGGAATCTTCTAAAGGGGACACCATTTGAAGGCGAGGCTTGGTGGGGGGACTCTGGCCTCACAACCACTCTAGGCTGTCTTTCTCTAAGTGAGAGGTCACACCTTCCTGGAAAGGTCCTGCTCTGTGGCCCAGAAGCCTCCTCCTCACCACAGCTTCTGGCCAGATTCCAGGCCTGCCTTCATGTCCCCTCTGGAGGCTTCTACAGGGCCAATCCCTGGTACTGTCCCAGGAGTGCCCCTTCCTCTGGGGAGGCCCGACCCTCAGCCAGCTGCAGACTGCTCTGAGCAGAGTGCCAAGGCCACAAATGCCTGGGCTCCAGCCATCCTGTGGCCACAGACCTCTCCCAGAGGCACAGGCGTCCCGGGAACCCCTTCATCCTTCCTAGTCTCCTGACCTTTTCCTCAAGCCATCCTGAGTCCAGGGCTGTCCTCCTACCTTTGCAGGGTGAAGAGGTCAGCTAACCAACTGCCATGTCCCCCACCCTGTCCCCAGCCCTCAAGCAAGATGCTTCCTGGCTGCAGGCCCTCCGGAAGGGAAATGCTGCAGACTTATGCCTCATCCACAGAATGTGGGGCCTAGGCCCGTGGGCTGTCAGATCAGGGGACTGCCCACCCACTGGACTGCACCCTGCAGTGACACCCTCACCCTATAGTAGAGGGCTGCAGAGGGGGCCATCCAGGGCTCTGGCTCTCGCTATGTGCCTGTGTGGCTGGGAGGGGGACCCCCAGGGGCAAGGAGAAGACAAGCCCCACCTGAGTGGGGTTCTGCGCGTGGGGAAGCAAGCAGGGAGCAGGGAGAGGAGGCAGCCATGACTCCTAATAAAGCCTGTGTGAGAGAACAAGTGTCAGTGCTTGTGCGGCTGGCCGTAGGCAAGGAGGGCCATGGAGGCCTGCAGAGGCCCAACTCTCTCCCCACCCCCAACCCGGTGCAACTCTTCCTCCCCTGTCTCATCCCACTCCCAAAACTCTCCATCCCTTTCCTTCTTCTAACTCCCCCTCCACCCAAACCACAGGTGGCTATGGGAAGGGGCAAGAGCCAAGGGAAGGCCCAGGGCGCCGGTTGGTTCTCCAGCCTTGGGAGTCACCAGTGGGGTCTAGTAGGTTCAGGGCTCATGATCAAGATGTGGCACACGACCTTTTCACAGGAGTGCTACTGCCCCGGCCTGTCTGGGACACAGGGTTAGAAAGGTACCTCAGGCAGGGGTGGTCACCCCTGGGGATCGGAGGAACCCTGAGAAAGGGTCCTGGATCCCACACATTTCCTGAGGGGGCAGAGCAGGACTCTCCAGAAGCACTCTGGGGGTATGGGGGAGCAGGTGAGTGACTGAGGTGACAGCAGGGTCAGGCAGCCTGGTTATCAAATCAGGCCACACTGGGTTCTGACTTAAACCAAGTTCACTCCCCTCTTTTTCTTTATGCGTTTTTTTCTTTTTCTTTTTCAGCTCTACTAAGATATAACTTGGGGCTGGGATTTAGCTCAGTTGGTAGAGTGCTGCGCTGCAGTCTCTGAGGTCTCAAGTTCAATTCCCAGCACCGCAAAAATGGGAGAAGGGCCTGGCAACCCACTCCCAAGGCAATCCCGATACAGTCGCCATTGAAAACCCTATGAAGGTCGCTATGAGTCGGATACTGACTCAACGGCACCTAACAACAAGATATAACTTGGGCTGGTTTAGCTCAGTTAGTAGAGTTCTTGCTTTGCAGGGTCTGAGGCCCTTGTTTGATCCCCTGCACCACAAAAATGGCCGGATGTGGCAGTCCACTCCTGAAGTAATCCTGAAACAATCAGCCATTGAAAACCCTATGAATAGCAGGGAAGCACTGACATCATACTGGGCACGGCAGTGTCGAGAGTGTTTTGTTCTATTGTACACGGGGTCACTATGAGTCAGACCCGACTTGACAGCACCTAACAACAAGATATAACTCACACTGAACAAAATTCTCCCATTTAAAGTATACAACACAATGGTTTTTAGTATATTCACAAAGTTGTAACCATTACTACACTACCAATACCAGAACATTTTCATTACTCCAAAAAGAAATGCCTTACCTATTAGCACTCACTCTCCATTTCCATGAAACCCCCAGTCCAAAGCAACCGCTCATCTTTTTTTCTATCCATATGCATTCACTTATTTTTGACATTTCATATAAATCTTGACAAATCATTTTGTGACTGTATATTTTGTGACTGTGTCTTTCACTTAACATATTTTCAAGGCTCATTCATGTTGTAGCATGGATCAAAACTTCATTCTTTTTGTTGTCAAATAATATTCCATTCTATGGAATACATTTATCCATTCATCAGTTGGCAGACATTTGGGTTACTTTCACTCTTGGGCTACTATAAATAATGCTGGAATAAGTATTCATGTAGGCTGGAGGGCAGTGGCCCATTCCTGTAATCCCAGTGACTCAGGAGACGGAGGCAGGAGGATCAAGAGTTTAAGGCCAGAAGCAGCCTGCACAACTTAGCAAGAGAATGACTCAAAAGGAAAAAATTAAAAATAGGCCGGGGGTGCAGCCTAGTGGCACAGCACTTGCAAAGGTATGCACAAGGCCCTGGGTTCAACCCCCAAGTACCGCCAAAAAGAAGAAAAAGACAGAGAGAGAGAAAGGAAGAAAAGAAAGAAAGAAGAAAGGAAGAAAGAGAAAGGAAAAGAAATGAAGGAGGGAAAGAGAGCAAGAGAGAGAGAGAGAGAAAGGAAGGAAGGTAGGAAGGAAGGGAGGGAGGAAGGGAGGGAGGGAGGGAGAGGAGGGAGGGAAGGGCGGGCGGGCAAGAAATAAAAGAAAGCCATTCATGTGCCAGTTTTGATGTGAACATAAGTTTTCAATTCAAGTGGGCACATACATACGAGTGGAATTGCTGGTTCACATTGCAACTTTATGTTTAACTTTTGGAGAAACTACCAGGCTATTTTTAACATTCTTACACCAGGTATGTGAGGGTTTCAATTTCTCCATATCCTCACCAACACTTATTTGGTCTTTTTGATCATGGTCAGCCTAAGCATGTGGGAAGCAGTATCTTATTGTGATTTCAGTTTGCATTTCTCTGATAACTAATGATGCTGAACATCCCTCCATGTGCTTATTGGCTGTTTGTATTTGTTGTTGTTAGCTGCCATCTACTTGGGTCTGACTCATAGCGACCTTATGTACAACAGAATGAAACATTCCCTGACACTGTGCCATGCCCGGCACGGTATCAGTGCTACTTTGCTATTCATGGGGTTTTCAATGGCTGATTGTTTGGGGGATTGTTTCAGGAGTGGGCTGCCAGGTCCTTCTTCCATTTTTGTGGTGCTTAAAGATATGTTTATTCAAGGCTAGTGTATTTGTCCTTCTACAATTGATTTGTTGTTCTTTATATATTCTAGATGCAAGTCCTTGTCAGATATATACTTTGCAAGTATGGTTTCACATTCTGTGGGTTGTCTTTTCAGTTTCCAATATCCTTTCAATACAGAAGTTGTAATTTTTTTTTCAGTCCTGGGGGATGGAACCCAGGGCCTTTCATATTGTAGGCAGGTGCTCCACCACTGAGCTGTATGTCCAGGTTCTTATGTTTTTATTTTGAGGGAGGGTCTCACTAAATTGTGCAGGTTGCCTCTGGCCTCAAACTTGCCATCCTCCTGCCTCAGTCTCCAGAGTAGCTTGGACTACAGGCGTGCACCACTGTGCCCAGCTAGAAGTTGTAAATTTAATGTCCTTTGCTTTTTGTGCTTTTGAGTTGGTATCTAAGAAACAACTGCCTAATCCAAGGTCATAAAAATTTATACCTATGTTTCCTTCTAAGTTTTATGATTTTAGTTCTTACATTTAAGTCTTTGATGCATCCTTTTTTTTTAAATTTTTTTTTTGGTGGTACTGGGGGTTGAACCCAGGGCCTCGTGCTTGCATGCTTTCCAAGTGTTGGACCACTGAGCTGCTGCCTCCAGCCCATTTTCTTTACTTTTCTGAGACTGGGTCTTGCTAAATTACGCAGACTTCCTCTGGTCTCGGAACTTGCAATCCTCCTGCCTCAGCCTCCTGAGCTACTGGGATTACAGGTGTGTGCCACCGCGCCCGGCCCATTTTTAATTTTTATACATAAGATAGGAGTCTAACTTTTGCATGTGAACATCCCACCACCTTTTGTTGAAAGGATTATTCTTTACTCGTTAAATTGTCTCAGCACCCTGGTCGAAAATCAATTGACCATGAATGTGTTTATTTTTGGACTCTTCATTCTATTCCATTTATCTTTGTAGCATTATGCTAGTACATTGTCTTGGTTATTGTAGCTTTGTATTTAAGTTTTGAAATCAAGACGTGTGAGTCCTCCAACTTTGGGTGCTCTGGGTCCCATGGATTTTCATATGAATTTTCAAATTGGCTTGTCAAATTCCTGCCAGGAAATCAGCTGAGATTTTAATAGATATTGTGTAATCAGCCACCTTAATGTTACATTACCCACGAACATAGGATATCTTCCCACTTAGCTATTCTTTGATTTCTTTCAACAATGTTATAGAGTTTTTGAAGTTTTTAGGAATTGGGGATTTAGCTCAATGGCAGAGCACTTGCCTAGGAAGCACAAGGCCAAGGCCATGGTTCAACTCCCAACACCAAAAAAAAAATAAAGAGGCTTTTCATTTTTGTTATATTTATTCCTAAGAATTTATTTCTGATGCCATTGTAAATGAAATTGACTTAATCATTTTATTTGCCCAATGTATAGAACTCCAATTGATTTTTATATTGATTTTATATCCTACCAACTTGTTCAATTTATTAGTTATATGGGTTTTTTTAGTGAATTCTTTATGATATTCTATATATAAAATCACGTCCATCCCAGTGACTCAGGAGGCTGAGGCAGGACGATCATTAGTTTGAGGCAAGAGCCAGCCTGTACAACTTAGCAAGACCTGTCTCAGAACAAAAATATTAAAAAGGGCTGAGGGTGCAGGTCAGAAATGAAGCAATTACATAGTATGTGTGAGGCTCTCTCTGGGTTCAAGTTGCTACAACTTGGAGGGGTGGAGATCATGTCATCTGTAGAAAATAAATTTACTTCTTCCTTCTAATCCAAGTAGTTCTTTCATTTTCTTACCTAAATGACCAATCTAGACCTAGTACCATGTTCAACAGAAGTGGCAAGAATGTACATCCTTGTTTTGTTCCTGATTTTACAGGGAAACCATTCTATACTATACCATTCAGTCAAATCTTAATTGTGGGTTTTTTCATACACACTATTTTATCAGGTTGAGGAAGTGCCCCTCAATTCCTAGCATACTGAATGATTTTATCATTAAGGGTGTTGATTCCTGTCAGACTTTTTCTGTTTATTAAGGTAATCATGTAGCTTTGCTCTTTATTCTATGGATAGAACATATTACATTTATTTATTTATTTATTTGCGGCACTACTTGGAGATTGAAGCCAGGGCTTTGCACATACTTTGCATGTGCTCTACCACTGGGCTGCACCCCTCAGCCCCTCCTAGGGAGTACTAGGGAGTTGAACCCAGGGCTTCATGCATGCTTTTTGCGAGTGCTCAATCACTGAGCCATACGTCCACAGCCCATTTTTTTACTCTGTATTTTTGAGACAGGGTCTCACTAAGTTATGCAGACTGCCTCTGGCCCTGAATTTAGGATCCTCCTGCTTCTGCCTCCGAGTCACTGGGATTAAAGGTGTGCACCACTGTGCCCAATGTCTTTTATCTTGAGACAGGGTCTCACTAAATTTCACAGGCTGCCTGTGGCCTCAAACCTGCAATCCTCTTGCCTTCAACTCCCAAGTCATTGGGATTACAGGCGTGAGCCAATGTGCCAATGTGCCCGAGGTGTTAATTGATCTTCAGATGTTAAACCGACTGCATTCTTGGTGACGTCTTCCCCCTCTAGGTCTATTTTCTTTAGTTAGTGCAAGGTCTATGGAGTGGTCAGGTATGGGAGCCTCTCAGCCAAGCAGGACCTAGTGAGGCCCAAAACCATCTTTGCTAGTCCTGCAAAGCCAGAGCACCCGTTGGCAGCCCTCAGGAACCTGTCACGTGAAAAAGCCTGTCTTAAGATCAGGAGCAGGGACCTGGGGATGTTTATTTTTTTGGGAAATACAAGGACACAAGGCATGGTATCCATGGTGGTCAGGCCAGGATGTGACAGATGGGCAGGTGGAGAGATGGGCAGGAGGGGACATGTTAGCAGGAGGGCAGGCTCAAACTTAAGGCAGAGGGTGGCGCTCAGAGGCCTTAAGGACCAAAGGGGGAGGGTCTCCAGCCCATACTACATGGCTCCTGGGCATATGGGGGCTGGTACAGTGACAAGCGAGGCAGGAGGGCTCATTACAGGCCACCAATGCCTCAGGCTTTATTACAAGGGGATCCCAAAAGGGCCATGGGAGAGTTTTCAACCTGCTCCCTCAGAATAAGGTTTCCAGGAAGAAAAGGTAGTGGTGGCTCCCCTCAAGGACATTCCCATTCCCACTGACCCCCGCCTTCTGCTGGCAGCTCAGCCCCCTCCGGCCCCAAGCCTATCAAGCCAGCTTTCTCAGATACAGGCGTTTCACTCTAGCTTCCAGGACAGGGAATGCTCTGAAGTTCAGAAACCCCAGGACGATTATTTGGGGATAGCACTGGCCCTCCCAAGGTGAATGGCCAGGCCCACAGCAGCCTTGCTCTTTAGCACAGGCAGCCTCTCCAAGTACCCGGGAGGATGTGGCTGAGGGAGCGGCTCTCCACGCCTGCTCAGCTCAGGCTCCGAAGATACAAGTGCCCCTCGATCTGGGGAGCCACAGGCAGCAATCAGTGCAAAAGCAGGATCTCAGGCTGGAGCAGGAGGAAGAAAAGCTACCCCAGTACAATGTTCAGTGCTGGGAGAAACCACACTGTTGTAGGGAAAAATACAAGGCCATGAGGCTGACTTCCCTCTGGGGACCCAAGACCCACCTGCCTGGAGAACGGTGCCAAAACGTCCTGACCACCCACTCGACCAGGTGCTGTCCCTCCCAGCAATGTAGCTGTCTCGGGGGATTGGGGGGGGCTCCCTAGGAAAGGGACCGTGGACTACAAAGGGCTGAGGGCTCAGGGGCATCAGCCTCTGCCCACTTACACAACACCCACACAGATGTTCCTGGGACTTGACCATCCAGAGAAAAACTGCCCCGAGTCCACTGTCCCTAAGCCCCTGGGAAAACAGCTCTGTAACAGTATCCTGGGGTCTTCCCCAGAGGGATGGCCTGGCACCTACCTCTGAGGCGAGTACAAGTCACTAGACCCCAACTCACACAAGCCAGGTCCCCCAGCAAACACAGAGGAAGATCTGAGGGAACCCAGCGGGACCTCACAACGTTGTAAGTTTTGTCTGGTGACACACCCTGGTGCTAGGGGGCAGCAAGTGGACATCAGCCCTTTCTGCTAGAACTAGGTGGCCACTGTGCCAAACGACTCCACCAGCCTGAAGACAGGTTATCTTCAAAAGCTGCGGAGGTACCAGTTGGGAACCCTTGCTAGGAGGGACCTCCTGATAAAAGGCCTACATACTAGCTGTTGCTTTGCCAATGGGTGCCTGGCCTCATTGACCAATGCCTCCCCCAAAACAGATCCACCCCAAACCTTGCCCCTCACCCAAGGCTGGGCAGGGCACAGTCCTGTTGTCCTACAGCTCTGTCGTCCTATAGCCCTGTCACAACATGTGGGACGTGGTGGTGGCAGCAGTTTTGCAGTGGTTGGGGTTGGACCCAGGGTGCTCTACCACTGGGAAACAACCCCAATCCCTTTTATGTTTTTTTATTTTGACACAGGATCTTGTTGAGTTTTGCAGGCTGCCTCTGTCCTTGAACTTGAGATCCTCCTGGCTCAGCCTCTGGAGTTGCTGGAATTAAAGGTGTACACCATCACACTTGGCTCTCCTTAGGTGTTTGGATTTTTGTTTTGTTTTGTCTATTGTTTTTTTGAGACTGTCTTGCTAGAGTTTGTCCTGCAACTTGCTAGGTACCCCAGACTGGCCTTGAACTCACATCAACACTCCTGCCTCAGTCTCCCAAGTGCTGGGATTACAGGCATGTGCCACCATGCCCAGTTTAAATGTATTCTTTTGATAGTGGTGGGGGTGGGGAGGGGATGGACTGCAAGGCCTTGAATATGATAGGCAAGCCCTCAGCCCCAGCCCTCTCCTTAGTTTTGTACGCTCATAAAAATAAGAGACTCCCCACAAAACTCCAAATCACCACCAAGACATTTATTTGAGGGAAATGGGATCAAATCTTACCATGATCTTTTAACACTGGGAAGGACTAGAGGAACTGATCTGCCTAACTTCTGCATATTCACAACTGCACAGGGAACCAGATCCTGCACATGAGGCATCACCGCTACACAGACAAGCGCAAGATGAGACACACTGAGTCGTCACATGATTACCCTTGTAGCAGAAAAGTAGTGTTGAGAAAAAGGCAGGCAGAACCTAGTGCCAGCCTCTGGCACAGGCCAAGACGTAAGGGTGGCCTTGTGAAGGAGGAGCACGCCCTATTTACAAAGCAGGAGAATGTTCCCAGGTGAGCCGCAAGGGGACAGCTGGGCTGCCTGGAGGGTGCAAGGGCTGTGCCCTGACCCCGTTAGCCTTTCCCCATCTGCCCCTGACCTCCACAAACCTTCCTTTCTCTGGCCCTTGGACGAGGAAGATTCAGCAAATCTGTGAAGGAAGAGGATTTGCCCCAATTCCCCACCCCTACCTTCCCCAGGCCTAACAGGTGACCCTATCCGCTGGGCACAGCCCACGCCCACCAGCCCCACACCTGGACAGACACACAGCGGATACGGACACTGAAGCCCGCTGGGCTGGAGCACATCTAGGTGTTGCTGGGTTGGAGTGACCCCTGGGGTACCGAGATGACCTGGCCTCCCCCAGGGCCAAGCTGAGACTGCGAATTTGGTCAGGTGACTCAGGTTATTCCAGGGCAAAGCACGATCCAGACGACACCCGGCGGAAAAGCAGGCTGGAGCCGCGGAAGAGCTGGCCCTAAGGAACAGGGGAGGGTCAGCGAAACTGGGGAGCTGAGGGAGGCTAGCCTCCTCAGGGGTGGGGTGCCAGGGGAGAATCTGCCTGTGCAAAGCAGAAGGGGGAGGTTCACTTTAGGTCTGGCGGTGTCTCATGTCCACAGGGCTACTCACTAGAGAACCCCCAAAAGGAGACTCATTGCTCCCTTGGCTTCAGAGCTCAAGGGTCTGGAGTCTGCCAATGCCCAAAGAAAGAGTGACACCTGTAGCCCCACTGGAGGTGTGGGGGGACCTCCGTCTCTCCCGCCCTGCTCCTTCCCCATCCCTCCTCTTCTCAACTCCGAGGCTGCAAAGTGCTCTGGCTGAGCCCCAGACTAAGACCTATTTTACTGGGCAGCAAACTGAGGGCAGGAAAAGGCAAGGATCTGCCCTTGGCCTGAAGCCTGGTCCCTAACTGTGGGGCCTAAGAGCTCCAGCCAGGAGAGTGCTGGCTGTAGCAAGCACTCTAGAAGCCAAGGCTGCCCCCCCTCCTCCCGGCCACCCGTCTATGGCTCCCTCCCTAACCCAACTCCACACTCAGGGTCTGCTGGGCCCAGAGGTGTCCTATAGGGGAGTGGGCCTCCAAGACACCAGCCACCCTAACAACTCAGGAATTCAGCTGGACTGGTCTCAGACCTCACATTTTCAGCCCACATTACTGGGAAGACAAGTTCTTGGGCTTTATCACCAAACCTCCCTCATCCTTGTCCTCAGAGTCTTTAAGACTCAAGGAAAAAAAAAGCCTTGACCTGATATATAATTTTTTAAAATTATTTCCTCACTTAATTCCAGTTATTTATTATTATTTTAACTTTTATTTTGAGACAGGGTCTCAGTAAGTTACACAGACTGCCTCTGGCCTCAAACTTGCAATCTTCCTGATTCAGCTTCCTGAGTCATCACACTCAGCTTTTTTTTTCTTTTTTTTTTTTTCCTTTTTCCTTTACAATGCTAGAGTTTGAACCCGGGGCCTTGCACCTACTAGGTAAGCACTCTACCATTGAGCTACAACCCCAGCCATTAATTTCTTTTATTCATTTAATTCTAAAGCCACAGAGTCTTGCTAAGTTACCTAGGCTGGTGCTGAACTCTTGGGCTCAAGTGATCCTCCTGCCTCAGCCTCCCTAGTAGCTGAGCACTGCCCTTACCTCTGATATACAGTTTTTGAATAATCCTAGACAGCCACCTCAAATCCTTTCTGAAAGCATGGTAAAAATTTAAATGCCTTAAACTCAGTATCTATATTCTCTTCACCTACCCTACTGGCAACTGGCAGTTCCATGAGGCCCCTTATCCTCTGATGCAATGGAGAGTCTGAAAAATCAGTTCATCTGACAAACATGACGAAGAACAGGAAGAGCTTCCCTGCTCCAGAACTCACTTACCTGCACACTCAGGTATTTCCAGCAGTGGATCCAGGATTTGAACACTGGAGAGTAAGGCGGGAGCCCAGCCTGCAGTCTGCAAAAGTGAGAGTGTGTGTGAGACCCACAGGAGAGAGAGGCCGGCCTCAGGACAGGCTTGCAGCTGCCGATATCCAGAAGCCAGATCCAACCTACAGTTAAAGCCTACAGGAATTATGGGTAGGTGGGAGGGGCTCAGCGGGGTGTCCCCAAGGGGAGGGGAGGGGTGCACACATACCCACAATTGTTCACAGCCATGAGATCCCCAACAAGC
This sequence comes from Pedetes capensis, assembly GCA_007922755.1. Taxonomy (NCBI): domain Eukaryota; kingdom Metazoa; phylum Chordata; class Mammalia; order Rodentia; family Pedetidae; genus Pedetes; species Pedetes capensis. The sequence continues at coordinate 33,968 of VMDO01006455.1, forward strand.
AGGAAGGGGTAGGTCAGCATGCTCACTGCGATCTGAAATAAAGACCGGAGTGCCGGCAGCCCCACCCACCATCAGCCCACCTGGCCCAGGGCACAGGAACAAGCTGTGCCAGCGCCACAACCAAGACCCACCTCCCCCCACCACCAGGGTGACCTCCTTAGCCCACCTGGGCTCACAGGGCAGGGAAGGGCAGCTGGCTTGACTTACCCCCATCACAAACTTGGTATAGCTCCGGATGGCCAGGGCCTGGCTGAACTGGGGAGACAGAAGGGCAGGGGTTCGCTACGAGCTGCTGAGGAGTAGTCTTCAGCTCCACAGCCCCCTGGCCTCACTCCCAGCCCCCTCCCTGTGCCGTGCACTGCCTATTTCCAGGCCAGCTGCTTCTGTGGCCTCACAGTCAGTGCCAGAAGAGCTGGGGGGCGAAGCGGGGTAGCTGGGCTGAAGGGCGTCCTGCAAGGGAGACTGCAGAAGCAGGGTCATTTGCTGCTGGGCCATGCGACCCTGAGGAACTGTGAACACCCAGGTGTGGCTTGCATCTGCCCGACCACACTGTCTGAGACTTGGAATACTTGGGGTGTGGTGAAGGATTGCCAGTGAAAACACTAGCTCCCACCCAGTACCCAGAGACAGCTGCCTAGTCCTGGGCCATGAGGTCCAGAGACACTTTAGGCTACTGCCACCTCCATCCCAACAAGCTACCACCTCTTGGTGATAGGTAAAACCCAGAACCCAACTCCAGAAATTCGACTTTGCCCAGGAAATAGCCTCTAACTAGCAAAGGTGACAACCTGTCCCTGAGCATCCATGAAGTGGCCATCCCACCAGAGGGACACCCCTGAGCCCCAGGCAGAGATACGCTCACCCTCTGCCTGGATGGCTTGGCAGGCCTGGCATCCTCTCCTTAGCCTTCAAACCTTAACAGAAAATACTTTGATGGCTGCCATTGCTAAGCTGTGTCTAGCAGCAGAGAAACTAATCAGCAGTGGCTTCCAACAAAGGCACCCCGGCTGTTCCAGCCCTGCTCTCTACCTGACAGCAGCAGTTTACCCACCCACAAGGCTCCTGTGAAAGGGCAGAGCCGCAGGGATATGTCACTGTAACTGCAGGTGGAAGGCGAGTCTCTAGGAAGCCACTTCAACTTGCTGGCATTGAAAAACCAGAGAAGACTCCCCTACCCAGCCAGGCGCCAGTGGCGCAAACTGTAAACCCAGCAATTTAGGAGGCGGAGGCAGGAGGCAGGAGCATTGAGAGTTCAAGGCCAGAGGCAGCCTGAGCAATTTAATGAGACTCTGTCTCAACATAAAAAAGAAAAAAGGGGCTGGAGGTGCAGCTCAGTGGTGCAGCACCCTGGGTTCGCTCTCCCAGTACCGCCAAAAAAATAAATAAATAAAGACTCCCCTACCCAAATCAAAGGCCAGCCAGAGCAGAGGCTCTCATGTGGGGCTACCTCATCTCCAGAGTTGACAGACACATGTGGACCATGACCCCTTTCCACCTGCTGATCCTGGCAGACAGGTTCCCAGGCCCCTTACCCATCCTTCCAGGCCTGGCCATCCCTGCCATCAAAATGCCTGGTCGCCAGGAATCCCAGCCTATGGCACCTCCCTAACCTTTATCTTGGTCCAAGAGAACCAAGGTGTCCAGATGCCTTTCTTCAACAAGTGCCAGGCAGAAGGCCCAGACCCTCCTGTGCCTTACTGGTTCCACTAAGGTCTGTGTACCTCAAACAAGCAGAATGGATGGTATATACCTCAGCCCATGTGGAAAACTCAGGGGTACCCACAGCCTGGCATGAGGACAGTCCTAGTCCTCTCCCTGTTGATTCCAGGTGACTGTGGAAGCCCACTGAATCTCTAGGCCTCAGTTTCTGTTGTTGGTCACTGGGATGCTATACCTGTCTTGAACCCTTCATGATCAATGCTGTTAGGACTGAAGGTCACAATGTTCACAAAAGGGCACTGTGGATTTTGCTTTTTGGTGTGTTTTCTTGTGTGTTTGTTTGAGGCAAGGTGTTGCTGTGTAGCCCAGACTGGCCCTGGACTGGTGATCCTTTTGCCCCAGCCTCAGAGCGCTGGGATTACAGGCGCATGCCACCACACATGGCCACAAAGGGGTTTTGGAAGCATAAGAAGCAAATGTTGAAGGATTATGGCTGCCTCAAAGTAGCCTCGGATAAGCTGGGGTCTGTTTCTAAAGCTGCCCAGGAGCAAGCATTTCCTAACTTCCTCCCAGTGTGGAATCTCATCTCCCCTGAGGCAAAGCCAGCTCCAGCCAGAGACACTGAGGGGCCCTTTCTCCCCCTCAGAGTGAGAGAAGCCCAGAGTCCTCAAGCCTGCCCCGGACCCTGGGCCTTGGGAATACATGGAAAGAAGGACAAGTCCTTGTTCCAACCAACCTGGGAACCTGGATTCTGGCCGTTTCCCAGCCCCCCTGGGGTGTCACTCACGCTGTCGTCCACCAGGTAGGCATTGATGAAATGGGCCAGCAGGTTACAGCCCCACAAGAAAACCACATCGCCCAGGAGGTGAGGGATTAAGCCGCTACAAAACAAGGTGAGCACAGATGAGCAGGGGAGGGTGGGGACCAGATCCTGGGGGCTCCACTCCCAGGAGGAAGACAGGGACTGCCAAGCTCCACACGTCAGCAGATCTGAGAGCACAGCTTTGGGAAGGGCGCCTGCCGGCGCGAGTTAGTGGCCTCGCACTGGCAAGGCAGTACTCCTCCTCCCGAGGGGAGGGTGAGATGCCACTTCAGATGCCAGGAATTAGTTAGCAGTTTTCAAACCATAGAAGCCCAGCATCCCGATGTGAATGTTGCCACGTCTGGAATTTTCAAATGCAGATCATGAAAGAGTGCCTATTGGTCAACAGCTTTCTCCTGGCCTTTTTACCTCACCAGCTTTCACAAAACACTGCTCAGTGAGTCTGCACCCTTTACTCCTAGAATGTTCCATTGACAACATTCCATGCAAGTGTTTCCGAGGAGGGGTTCTGGACAGAGTGCCAGCTTTGAGGGAAAACCACTCTATAAAGCCTTTCGGGAAGGTTCCCTAAGGCAGTGTGGGGGCAACAGGCCCATCCAAGATCAGTATGCCACTTGGGGGGTTTTATTTGCTTATTTGTTTGGAGATAGGGTGAAGCTAAGTTGCCCAGGTTGCCCTCATACTAGGTAGCCAAGACTGGCTTTAAATGTGTGATCCTCCTGCCTCAGCCTCCAGAGTGCTGGGATTACAGGCCTGGCTTATTTTCTTTTCTTTTCTTTTCTTTTCTTTTCTCTTTTGAGACACAGTCTCACTAAGTAGCCTAGGCTGTCCTGGCACTCACTACATAGCCCAGGCTAGCCTCGAACTTGCAATGCTCCTGCCTCAGCCTCCCAAGTGCTGGGATTACAGATGTACACCGACACCCAGCTCTCACTTGTTTTTGTAAAATGTGCTTATTTGCTTGTGTGAAGTATGGAGTGCCTCAGGAGACTCTCGAGGAGAATGGCTGGCCCTTAGGAAGGGAAGATGAATTATTATTTCTGAATTTAAAGAAAAACCTTATTACAAAATATTTTAAAAGTTCAAGAGAATATATGTGACACATCTACATTCTGAAGAGTATCAGTAAATGAACCTTTGTGGATACGATTTCTTGTCTTGTTGCCTCTGCCTGGGCTCAGAGTGATGATGGGGACAGGTTCTTTGGTGTTTTCTGAGTACAATTACTGCACACGGATTGTCTACTCCAAAAATCACACAGAGAAAAACAACCCAGCAGGCAAGTGGGAATCCCAGTCACAGAGTGCGACAATGTGAAATGGATCAGAACTACTTGGTGTGAAAAATGCCAGGCAGCAGTAGGTCCCCTTATCCTAAAAGGTGTTTCAAGGTCTGAAGTACCAGGTACACAGGTGACTGCTTAGTCGTGTATTCTGATACATGTATATATGTGTATATGTAAATACGTACATTTATGTAGATAAATCAGGATTTCTTAACTTTGGCACTTTCAACATTTAGAACTGAATAAATCTCTGTTGTGGGGCTATCCTCTTTATTGAAGGAAGTTTAGCAGTATCCTTGGCCTTGACCTACTAGACACCAGTTCTGAACACTGCAAGATGCCCCCAGACATAGCTACTGTTCCCCAGGGAGTGAATCACCTCCTATTGAGAAACATATATATGTATCTATGCACGTACACATGCGTACATACACATCCTTACTCACAGTCACTTACTGCTTAAACGGGGATCATAAAACCATTTGGCAAACCACAAAACTACAATGTAACTTGTTATTTGGAGCCCAATATCCAGTATACTGCATCCCTGCCTTGATTTTATAAAGGCAAAATAAAAAAAAAAACATACTTATCAGCCTGGCTTCTGGGTTCGATTTACCACCTATTCTTTCAGTATAAGCTTAGTTTATAGGTGAAGTAAGCTAGACATGAGAAAACAAAGAGTGAGGGGATCTGTGGCCATCTGGAGACCATATGCCCTGCCAGAGACACAGTCCCCTGGCCTAGCTGACCACTGCTCTGCAGAAACAGGCCTGGCAGGACCAGATTTTCTAACTTTTCAAGAAAAGCCAGAAATAGGGACTTTGCATGAAATATCTTGAAGTTAAACATTAACTGATTTATGAGCACAGAAACCATTGGCTGGGGTCAGATACTGAGTTGCCAGTGCTCAACCCTCAGTCCAAGTCACAGATTCCCAGTCATTTCTGGCAGGGAAGCTGAGGACTATGTGGTGCCCAAGGTTCATGATGACCCTGGCAGCCGTAGATGAATGGATGGGATCTGGCGGGGGCCAGCTGGTTCATCTCACCAGTGTGCAGGTGCTGGGGGTAGAATCCAGGGCCTCGTGCATGCTGAGCGCCTGCTCTGAGCTGCACTCCCTGCTCAGTTCCGTTCTTATGTGAGCCATGACCTGCAGAGGGCCAGGCAGCTTTGGTCCTGATGAGCTGAGGCTCTGATATGCTGTGAAGCAGTACAGAACTGGGCTGCACCTCGTTGGCTGTGGTCAAGCCCTGTGGTTAGTCTGAGGGGCAGTAGCTGGAGAGGTTAAAAACACGCCTGTTAGCAGAGCCGTGCCGTGGTCGGTTATGGGGGTATAAACTCACGTACACGAAGAATCCCAGCAGCCCCTCCTCCTTGAAAATCTTCCCAATGGAGCTCAGCACGCCACTGTGAAGGAGGCAAAGACAGGGAGATGAGGTCACCTGGTCACCTAGCAGAAGCCCACCCACCTGCCCTCAGACCCAGCTAGTCCTGCCCAGGATGGGGAGGGAGAATCTCTGTCACCAGGAAGAACCCCAGGGGAGAACAAGAAAGAGGTCTTACTTGGAGTGAGGGAAACCTACACAGTTCATGGAGGAGGGAAAACCCAACAAAACGTGCAAAGCCCTGGCAGCCCCTTCTCCTGCCCGGCCCTGGTGCTTCCCTCTGGCTAAGGAGCCTGAAGGCCCTCCTGACGCAACAGGAGGGGGTCGTGGGCAGAGATCACCTGTCCGTGGCAGAGAACAGGCCCTGCAGCAGAAGGCCCTTGGGTCAACCTAGAAAAGCCACCTGGCCTTCCTGGCACTGCAGTCTGTTGGAGATCACCAGACAGTCTGTGGTGGCTCAAGTGTGACAAGCAAAGGAGGCTTAGTATGCACCCCGTGACCTCAGGCTAGGACTATCAGCCGGCCGAATGGAGGCCGGCTCATGTGCAGGAGGCAAGCTGGGCAGGGAAGATGCCCAGAGCTTAAGCCATGGCTGGTGGTGTCCTGGGGCACCCGGTTCCCTCAGGCCTTGTGACTCTTCTCATAACAGTGGCTTGGCCCACTGGGATTCCAGCCAAATTATCCCCTCTGATGTCATTTACCAACCTCACGTATCACTCCGGGGACAGAGGCCAATTTCCACAAATAAGACTCCACAGAAACTGAGTTTCCTGGGGTGGTGACCCCCCAGGCCAGCTGCAGAAAGCAACTGCCCCAGGAAAGTGATAATCAGAGAGGAAGGGTAACCAAGGTGCAGGCTCAGGCCCACGCCTCCAGGCCCTATCTCCTGTCCTGCACTGCGCAGCGGAGGGGCACGGAGGACAAAAGTGCCCTGCAGAGCAATCTAGGTACGTGCCATGGGGTGGATGGCCTCTCAGCAGATGAAAGACCTAAAAGGCAGGTTCTGACAGCTACAGAAACCATTAGGACATAATGTAGGGACCCAAAAGGGGACACCAGCTCAGTGCTAAGTGGCACAATCAGCTGTGGTGCCTGAACTAATCCAAGCAGACTCCATGCCGATGCAAGGCATCTGGGCTCCACTGATCCCCCTGTGAGGCATCAAGGCTGTGGAGAGCAGCCTCTGATAAGAGCTGGAGAAGAGAAAACGCGCCTGGACACCCATGGAAGACACCAGTATGCAGCAGGCTGAGCCTCTGCAGAAGCAGGTCAGGAAAGGTATGGTGACTAACCCAGCTCAGCCCTCTGGCCAGTCCCAAGAATCATCACCCACCTGTACTTGGCCTCCCGTCCCACAAACTGGACCATGCAGCGCATTGAGATGACTGGGGAAAGAAAACAGAGGTCACTTGGTGGGCCAAAGCCTATGACACTGGAGCCCATGCAGTGTCCACTGCAGAGTAGCCACGGAACAACATGGTGTATGTCAGGGTGTGGAGAGGTGGCCTCTGACCCCATGACCACAGCTTCCTACTTCTGCCTGGAATGGTGCCAACCACCTTTGGAAAGGGCTCCTGGCCAGTCTCTCCCGGTCCCCTGCCATATCCCAGTCCCTGTGTCACTGTTCATCTATAGGGCAGGAGGGGCCACCCCGCACCCTGCCCACCCACACCACATGAGAGGCATGGATACAGTGTCCCTCGGGCAGCTCACCATGCAGGGGGTGGGCCAGCATGCGGGACACACACTGCATCATCATCTCGTAGGAAGTCTGCAAGAGAGTGGCAGGTGAAGCCTCCCTCAGGCCCATCTCTGGAATGGGCACCCACAGGGAGCCACAGGCCTCATGGCAAACCTGGGATCCCACAACCCTCCTGTGGGGTCAGCCTACCAAGGATGCCACCCTCAGACCGCTCTACCTGGGCTGGGCTGGGCCCAGGGCAGCAGAGAGGCTTTCTGGGATCTCCTGCAATGTCCCGGCCAGGGCTCCTTTGACACACCACCCCCATGGGCAAGCACGAGGCAGGTAATCACCCCTCCTCCAAGGGCCTCTCTCCTCTCCAATCCCAGACACCCACCTCCTTCACAACTTTCCTCAGAGAAGTCTTCATATCATCCTTGTTGGAAACTTGTTCAATCTCATCTGGAGGGAAAACCTAACACAAAACACAAAGAAGGGCTGAAAGCCCAGTGCACCCGCCTCATCAGCACAGCTTCCAAGGATGCTGACAGCCGGCAGACCAGCTCCCCATGTTTTCTCCATCAAGGCCATTTTGCTTCTGCTTAGACCCAGGCCTGGAGCACAGGGTCAAAGACCCCCACGGCCACAGCCATCACAGCTGTGAAAAAGCGGGAAGGCTGGACTGGGGGTGAGGGTCCTCCCAAGCACAAGGCTAGGGGGTTGACTAGCAGGGTTTGGAGCCCAGTCATGGTGCTGAGGTCCAGCAGGAGAAGCAGCACCAGGGCACCTGGCTGCCTCTGGTGGTGGCTGGGAACTTCTGGGGACCCACGGGAACCCTGAGCAACCACTCATGGCTTCACCTGGGGCTCACCTTCTTCATACTGCCCCGTGTCACAGTGGAGAGGGCGTTGGACATCAGACGGGGGCTAAGGCCCCGAAACAGCCCTATCTTCCCGTCCACCTGCACAATATACTTGGCTGTAAGAAAGCAGAGGCACAGCATCACACCCAGCCCAGGGACACCCACTGCCGGGTCACAACCCACTCACACCAGACACAACTCATCCCTCAAGTCACCGCAAGAGCTGGAAGCAGTAGGGCTCCAACCCTCAAATGTCACCTAACCTGTTTCTTTCTGTAAAACCTTCAACAAATGCTTCTGAAAAACAAGCTCCAACATTTTCTTCTAGCTTTAAAAACTCTACTTAGGAACTAGGTGTGGTGGTGCACACCTGTAATCCCAGCAACTCGGGAGGCAGAGGCAGGAAGATCACAAGTTCGAGACCAGAGGCAGTCTGCATAACTTAGTGAGACCCTGTCTCAAAAAGTAAACAAAATGGGCTGAAGGTGCAGCTCAGTGGTACAGCACTTGCAAAGCATGCAAGTGCAAGGCCCTGGGTTCAACCTTCAATACTGAAAAAAAAAAAAAAAAACCCTCTACTTAGTGACCTCAACTATGGTTTCTCAACTAAACAACTTCAGTGCTATAATCTAAAACCTATATCTTTTGCTTACAAAGTGTTTTCCTAGGGGAAAAGGAAAAAGGAAAAAGAGAGAATGCCCACAGGCAATGATGACCATGGCAACCTTAAAGAGGAAAAAGGAAAGGGATGTGGAGGGGCTCTGTGAAGACAAGCCCAGGGTTCCCTGACCACACCACCCCCAGGACAGCCCCTGCTGTGTTACTGTGCTGCACCCAGGACACCATCAGGTGCGTATTGGCCCTTTCCAGCACCAATGAATGATGCTAGGAAAGCTCTGGGCAGTCAGGGAATTGGAATCAGCCTGTGGGAGGCAGTGCTTTGCAGAAGGGTCTGTCCATTTAAGTAGACTTTTAGGTCCCACTGTCATAATTTTGCATCCAACACGTAACAACTAATGGCTTTACATATTTTATTTTACATTTAATTGTGTTCAAACAGATGACATATTTTTATAAACCTTTGTACCTACATGCTAGCAGAATATTCAATATTCTCTCAAACAATGTGCCTCCCTTTCAGACCTCTGACGTCAGCTCTCTAGCACCGCACAGAGGCAGTGACAGGCAAACATGCCCTTTCCTTCCTCTGCAACATGTCTGCCAGCCCAGCAATTCAATGTCACAGCAAGCAAGGGCTTCTGCGGGGCAGGTGGAAAGCACCTGTTACCTGCGCAAATGGTTTCCTCAGATGGGACTGAAGTGGAAAGAGAGTATAGGGGAAGGGGATGTTGGGTGATGGCAGAGGAAGGTGTGTCTGGGGGGAGGGCAAAAGAGAGAAGGTCTGGATGAAGCCTCAGCCCGGGCTCTTGGCCAGAACATGACTGCTTTTAACCGGTCTGCCACCAGTTAAAAAGGCTTAAGGGCCCCTCTTCTCTCCATTGCAGATGAATCACGAACGAGTGAGGGCAGAAGAAGGGAGGCACCAGTGTCTATGGAGGCCTTGGTAGGCTTGCCAGGACTCTATCACTCCAGGGTCCTTCTGTAGGGACTGGAAACCCTTGGAGGAATTCTTGTCATTTTTTTTTCTGGTGTTTGAGACAGGGTCTCACTGTGTAGCCCAGGCTGGTCTGGAACTTGCTATATAGACCAGGCTGGCTTTGAACTCACTTTGATCCTCTTGCCTCAGCCTGGAATTCTTGCTTTTACACCAGACTGTGTCACCACAGCTGTGGTGCTCTCTGCCCTGACAGGTGGGAGAAGCAGACACTGTCCAAACAGTTCTGGACAGACAGACCCCTCCCAAAGGAGCGCAGGTACAGCGTCTGACAGTGCCCAATAGCAGGTATGGTGTCCGACAGTGCCCAACAGACATCTGCTTTCAACATTCAGGCTGGAATGACATTTCCATAAACAGGGAGGGGGCACTCTGCAACAGGCCCTAAGGTGGAGGTGCAGATCATTCTATCCTGAGTCCTCTGGAATGGCTGTGCAATGTGAATGGAGATGGTCTGGGGTCCAACTCCGAGTCTCTCACAACTCAGCATGTGTAGCCAGATTGAAACAACCATGATGCGGGGGCTGGCAGCCCTCCACGCCAGCTGCTCCTGTGCCTAGTTATCTTTGTAAACCGGCTTCCCTGTGCAAACGTGTCCCCTTCTACACTGACGATTTTAGAATAAAAACAAACACAAACACATTGCCCCACAAAAATGACACCTTCTGCCTAGCCCTAGACTATGCATTCAACAACTTGAGGACAAAACTGGAAAAGAAATATGACATCTGATTGTGCCAACAGTTAGTGTGTGAAGTGAAAAAGGAGACTTCATGGCCAAGCTCCATGTCGTTCAGCAGGAAGACTTTCAGAGAACATTCTGGACTGAAGAAACAGGTAAGAAGAGCAGAGGTGAGGAAATGTCACAGTTTACACTGGAATGGAATTCTATCACCACAGAGAGAAAGGACACGTGTTGCCCTTAACCATTATTGTCAACTGATAGATATCGGTTCACAGGGTCATCCAAGACCCCAAACAAAAAACCTTTTATTATTTAACATATTTGTTTTTAAGATATTTGTTTTAAAAGGTTTTTAAAACCTTTTATTACTTAAAATACTTGTTTAAATTTAATCACACTGTTTATATGAACTAAAATCTTAAATTTAAACATTAAATTTAATTACACTGTTATATGAACTAAAACACCTTTCAAAAGTTACTAATATAACACTTATTCGTGTAACAATAATTATCAAAAAATACATTTTTCTTAAAGGTGCTTAGAAAGTGCTACTTGGTTTTCCTAGGTTTCAAAAACTATAATAAAATCAAACTAAAACTAACATAGATGGGCTGGAATTTAGCTCAGTTGGTAGAGTGCTGCTCTGCAGTCTCTGAGGTCCCGAGTTCGATTCCCAGCACCGCAAAATGGGAGAAGGATGTGGCAACCCACTCCCAAGGCAATCTGAAACAGTCAGCCATTGAAAATCCTATGAGGGTAGATATGAGCCGGACTCGACTCGACGGCACCTAACAACAACAACAATAACAACAAAACATAACAAAAAATTCTCTTCTCATTTTACAATGTAAAGATTCCAAAATTTATAAAATCAACAATTTTCATGAGCTTGATCATAAAATATGGAAAATGACATGCAATTGTAATTGGTATCATGGGGTCATATGTGACCCCACCAGGCACTCACCTGGGCTTAGGCAGGTGCTATAATGGAACACCTTCAGCACTGGCCCCAAGTCAGGACGTACTGAGATTACATTGAACATCGTTGTGTAACAATGAGGAATTTAAGAAAATAGAAAATTTTAATTTCCATCATCTTTTTTGACCCCATGATACCAGTTAAGAGTTAAAGAAGGCACCATGATGATCACTTGGCAAAGGGTGGAGACTAGGAAAGGCCCTGGCCAGCTGGCATGTGTGGCCCAGGGGAGGGCAATGGAAGCAGGGAAGTAGGCATCTCGAAGTACAGACCTCCCAGTAGGGAGAGCTGCTAGGAAGGGACTTGGTGAAGGGCCCGAGCACGAGCAGCTGACCTGCCTTTGCACACACAGAGCAGTGGCAGGGCTGGAGCACATAGGTAAACAGCCCAAGAACACACAGCCTGGCAGGACACAAAGCAGTGAGGTTGTGAGACTGTTCGGTTCTGCAGCCAGTGCATGGAGATACCAGAGGGAATAACAGGGGAACAGGACAGCCACGTGGCGTGGAAGACAGGTGCCTGAGACACTTCCAGGCAAAACCTGAGGTAGCAGGGATGACAGAGACCAGTGATCTGGGCTTTTCCCTCCCTCAGGCACCTGTCTGTCTCCTGCTGCCTGGGATGAGAGCTGCCAGCTACAAGCAGAGGCCCTAGGCCAAGGCCGTAGCATTCACTTTCTCCCCTCTGCTCCTACTGACATCCCGCTGCCTCTGGCCACTCTCAGGTCCCCTCCTCAGGGCTGGCGCTAACTCAGGGGGCCACGATGCACGGCACGTTCCTGAAGCCCACTGGGCCTGCTCCCCACTTGCAGTCTCTTTTCTGCCACCGGGGGTTTCTGTCCTGGGAAGCACACTCACCGTAGGTAAAGAAGCTTGGCAGATAGAGGACCTTCCTCCCCAGCACATTGGTCCCAAGGGTGGGGGGCATCGGCTCATGACCAACCTTCAGAATGAACAGAGACAAAAGGAAGGTTCCACTGGTGATTCAGCCTCCCCGCACCCCCTCTTTCCCGGCCTCTCACTCTTCTCTCGTGAATTCGAACGCTGTCCTGCCTCCTCAGCCAAACGTCTCAGAAATCTCTGTCTATAGCCCTTAGCATGGCCTGCTGTCCCCACGAACAACAATGTCCGGTCCCAAATCCTACCCTGAACCCAGTCCAAGTCACACCCTCTCCAGCATCCTCTCCCTCCAGGACAGCACAAACAAGCCCATTTGTAAGTGCTTCAAACTCCACTCTCCTCTCAGAATAAATCTCAGAGAATTCTCATCTCCAGGTAAAAACTTCATTCCAACCTAATTCCAAACCAGCAATGGTGAAATGCACCGCACCGGGTCCCAGCCCCGCCCCCATCAGAAGGCTCAGCTCTCAGTCACCCACTCCCAAATTCTTCCCCTTCTCCAATCTCTTACTAAGTCTGCTGCAGACACCTCTCTGTCTGTCCTTCCCAGTTCCATGCTTAGTGACTATTCCCTCAACTTTGTTCCAATCTCAATCACCCCACATCCCTATGGCAAAATGACACCCTCATTTCGAGGACAGAAAGCGCTGCCTTATACTGTATGCGATATGCTCTGAGCACTTGTCTGCCTCAGTTTCCTTTTCTTCTCCCCCTCAGTCAGGCAAGTATTTTTTTGAAGTTCAGGTTGTCCCTTGTGGACGTGATTCTGAGATATGTGACAGACTACTGACTATAAATTAAAAACCCTCTATGAAAGGGATTGTCTTTTTCAAAAAGCCTTGTAGCCCAGAGGAACTGAGCAGGGGAAGGCAAGAGTGAGAGGACCGAGGCAGTTAGCTCTCCTCTTCCAGACCTCCCTTCCAGATTTGGAGTTTAGTTTTGTCCTTTTTCTTGCTTATTCTTGGTTTTGTTTTTTTGAGACAGAGTCTCGCTGCGTAGCCCAAGCTGGCCTGGAACTTGCATCCATCATCCTGCTTCAGCCTCCAGAATGCTGGGATTACAAGCATGCACCACCACACCCAGTGGTTTTTGTGCTTGTTAATATAGGTGGTGTTCCCTCTCAGCTCCTGCTCTTTTGCTGTCTTACCCAATCTAGGCACTACAATTTGAGAGTCCTGTCAACCCCAACCTCACCCTTAAATCTGTGTCCCTTGCGCCAGGCATGGCGGCACATGCCTGTAATCCCAGTGGCTTGGGAGGCAGAGGCGAAAGGATTGCAAATTCAAGACCAGAGGCAGTCTGCCTAATTTAGTGAGACCCTGTCTCAAAAAATCAAAAAAATGGGCTGGGGGCCCAGCTCAGTGGTACAGCACTTGCAAAGCATGCAAGCATGAGGCCCTGGGTTCAACCCCCAGTATCAAGGGAAAAAAAAAAAAAAAAAAAATCTGCGTCCCTCCATGGTTTCCAAATCTGTTGAGCCTATTTCCTGAACTTCTACTAGGGTTATCAAAGGCTGACTGGCCCCTATTCCCCTCACCTGTGGGATTTAATTATCTGTTCCTAAGTCATGTTTACCCAATCACATCCCTGACCTGGTAACCAAGTCCTAACCACAGTCTGCACTGTGGCCCTGTATTCATTACTGGCAGAACCAGTCTGCCATCTTCAAATCTCCACCACCCAATCCTAACACCCATGTGCATGATCTATGGCGCTGTGTTCTTACTCAACCTAGACAATCCTCAATCTGCCACTCTACTGCTCCCCCAAATGGTCACTGCCTTTTTGCAAGATGGTACTCTGATTGCCAAGCTATACCCATGACGATCTCACCCTCAAGTATGTTACACTCAGCACCAGCTTCATTCCGCCTGGGCTCACTTGTCCTTACCAACCATCGTCTAGTTCTTCTCGCCCTTTGGGCTCCTCATCTCCCAATTCCTTTTCCAAACCACGTTTATTTTAACTTTCAATTCAAACCTGTAACCCAAATCCACTAAATCCACCACTATGGCAATGAGGAAGCCACTTCCCCATTGTCCAAACATGGACCTCACCATTCCTAATACTTCATCAGCTTCCACCCACTAGATTCTCCCCCTGCCTCTGTAAAATCCAACCCACATCCAATTTCACTCCATCAGCTCCCAGGACCCTCACATCTCAACTCAGGCGCTTCCAAACCCAGTTTCTCTCCCAAACCTACATTGCCTATTGCTGTAAATCCTAATCCTGTAAACAAAGCAGCTTAAAAATCACAATTAAATTTCAGCCTTGGTCTCCGCCTTCCCCCATCAGCCATTTTCAAATCTCAGTCACAAAGAGATTGTAGTTGGCCACCCAGATGCCCCTGACTGAACCTCCTCATTCCTTGTCATATTTCTGGTCTCATCCAACAATCTGTTACTCCCATTTCTTAGGCTCTAGATTTCAGTTACTCATTCTTAGGTCCCTTTCATTCCAAAAGAATTTGTCATTCCCTGGGTTCAGTTACAAGGACAGTAAAATATGATACCAACTTACCTTAAGTCAAACCTCAAATCTCTGTTGGGTCTCCATCTCAGTTTTCACCTCCCACCCTCAACTCTTTTCACCCTGAAAATTCTACATGTTCAGAGATCAGTACAGGCCTGACCAACATCCATCAAAACTGTCTCTGCCTCAGTCACATTCACCTAATTCTGCCAAAAGCACAACTACACACACACACACACACACACACACACACACACACACACACACACGCCCCTTCTTCCAGCCCAACCGCTCCCTTTCTCAAGCAGTCCACTTCATCCTTACTGCGTAGCTGGCCACCACCAAATATGTTAAGTGCCCAAGCATTCGTGGAGTCCAGAAGCATACCTACCTGGGTCACAATTTCTTGCCACCCCTATCTATGCTGGCTTCTGTCTCCACTGCCCTTTCTGTCTGATTACACTCCCAGGCCCCTTGACCCCCAGACACAATCACTGCGATTTCCTTTTCTCCTCCAAATGCATCATTCTTTTCCCCCTAAAGGCCTTTCCAGACCCGTCGTTGCCACCACTCCACTCCAATGCGTGTCTCTGTTTCCTTCCTCCAAATCGCGTCACCCCTCCTCCCACTTAATCTGTCGTCGCCATCAGATCCAGAGCCCCCATCTCCTGCAAACCGATACCTCTCCCGGCTGAATTCTTTCCCTTCGCACTAAATCCGGTAACTTCTACTCCTCCCCTGGGCTGATGCTTCCTTCCCTCCTAAATTTTTGGCCCTGAAGTCCACTCCTTTGTCCACTAAAGACGATTTTAAAGCCATCTCTATAAATCCGGGTCTCCTGTTGTCCCCTGCCCCAAACCTGCTCACCTTATAAGTACTTTGTCTACATCCCCATCCCTTCCTTACCCCTTCTCCAAAAGTTCTCGTCCCTCCCCCAATAGTGTGGCTTCTTCCATCACCCCAAATCCGCTGCCCTTTCCTACCTCAAGCCCATCGCCTCCATTCCTTTATCTCCCAAACCCATTTCTCCTCATCGCCCCCTTCCTTACACCCCCCAATCAATACTAGGTTTTCTTCCTCTTCCAAATCTGTCGCTGAGACCCCTTCGCCCTTTCCCTTGCACCCCCAAACCTCTCATCGCTTCCCTCTTGTCCTACCTCTTCGGCACCCCACAAGCCCACCGTCCCATCTCCTCTGCAAATCCGTCGCCATCGACTCCCCGGCCCCAATCCTTCAGGTCCCGGACTGTCACCTTCCCATCAGCGCCCCTGGCCGCTCACCTGGATAAGCAGCTTCACGTACAGCAGCGGGTGGCTGAGCGCCGTCACGCCCGCGCCCAGAGCCACGAAAAGAGCTTCGGTGGTCGGGGCGTTGTCCCCGGAGCCCAAGCCGCCGGACGCGCCGTCCATCCTGCGGGCCGACGGCTGTGCTGCAGGCCGAGGGTGGCGCGGATGTGCACGATGCGCGGGAGGCGGATCGCGAGCCCGGGCCTCGACCCCCGCCGCCGCTCCGCCGCGAGCTCCCGCTCCAGCTCCTGCTCCCGCCATCCCCGCGGCACCGCCGCGAGCCCAGGGCGCCACTTCCGGGTCCGAAGCCCCCATGGCGCCGGGCGTTTAAGTCACTCCCCGTCACGTGGGCCGGGACCACGCCCCTCGTGGCGTCGGGGGCGGGGCCGGGCCGCACCACTCGCGGTTGCGGGGGACCGCGGGAGCGTGCCGCTGCGGGCGGGGAGCGCCAGACCAGACCCCAGACTGGGGTGGGGGCAGGACCCAACGCGAGGCTAGGGGCTGGGGCCAGCGATTGCGGGTGGCCAGGGATGCGGGCCCGGGGTCCGTGGAAGTCGTCGCAGGCCCGGGAGATCCCCCGGGAGTCCCACTGAGTGGCGGGGGCGGGGCCGCGGCCCTGGCAGCCAGACGCCTACGAGATGGTCCGAGGTGCTTTCAAGCCCCCTCCCGGCCCTGAGGAGTTTCGCTGCAGTTTTGGGCCCGCCCCTTTGCAGTCCAGATCCGGGTCCCCGCGGCCTTGAAAGGCCTGTGTGAGTCCAGGCTACTATAGCAGGCCGAGCATCTGGTTCCCTCTGTGATGGCCTCTCCGGCAGGAATGCTCTCCCCTCCAGACCAAATCCAGACTCTCCCCAACTGGGATCCTTCCCACATGTCCCTCACTAAGAGCCCTGGTTGTGGAACTTGTTTTGCCCTAGAATAGAGTATATCCCAGAGTTGGTAGAATGCCATTCTGCACTCTCTTGAAGCCCAGAGTTGGATCCCCAGCACCACAAAAACAGAGGAAGGACCTGGCACACCACTCCTGAAACAACTCAGAAGCAATCAGCCTTTGAAAAACCTATGAATAGCAGAGAAGCGCTGACATAGTGTCGGGTGGGCATGGCACAGTGTCATGGCACTGTGTCGGGGAGTGTTTATGTTGTACATAGGGTGCCTACAAATCAGCCCTAATTCTACAGCATCTAACAAGAAGAAGATCCTGAGCACTTTAATCGATTCTTCCATGGGAGCACATGCAGTCCTTGTGCTAGGGACTGTTCGTTAATAAAAAATAATAACCAGCTCTTAAATTGCACTTAAGATGTGCCAGCCACTTTTTAAAGTGCCTTACATGTATTTTGCCTGCAGCCATACCACCGTGGTGACCGATCCTGTCAGCTGTCTCCGAAGCTAAGCAAGTTCAGGCCTAGTTAGTACTTGGATGTGAGACCACCTGAGAACACCAGCTGCTGTAGGCATGGGAGAAGGAACCCACTCCCAAAAAACAATCAGTGATTGAAAACCCTATGAAAAGCGGAGAAGCACAATAGTGTTTTTGTCTGTTGTACATAGGATGTATTTTTTTGTACTTAGGGTGAATTGGTGAATTGTACATAGGGTGAATTTTGTCTGTTGTACATAGGATGTATTTTGTCTGTTGTACGTAGGGTGAATTGGACACCCACTCGACAGCACCTAACAGCAACAACATGTATTTCACCGAGGTATGATGGCCCATACTTGTAATCCAACCACTGGGGAGGCTAAGGCAGGAGGATGGATGTGAGTTCAAGGCCAGCCTGGTCTACATAGCGATTTTTCAGGCCAGCCTGGGCTACACAGCTAGATCTTGTCTCAAAAAAACAAAAACCAAGGCGAGGGGGAGTCTTACATATATTGAGTATAATCTTCACAACATCCCTGTGAGGAAAATACAGTAGGAAGTGTTCCCTTCCTGTTTGTAACCCTGCCCACCCCCTGCAACACCCAGAGCAGCAGCCAACTAGTCATAGGATTCACAGTAAAAGTTTCTGTTAAATGGATCCTAGAGTTTGCAGGGACACAGCATTGAGAGACCTTTGCTTGTACTTAACCTATTGTAAATTCTTTGTGAGAGAGGTCTTTAGAATTGTAAACTGTATACCTTCTGATCACTGATGACTCCCATCCTGCCTTACCCCTTAAAAAGGCAGTCCCTTCTGGCTACTCCAGACAGCAAACATTGTATACACTTCCTGTCTTGGAAACATGCCCCTCTTCCCTTTGCCTTGTGGGCACCATCCTCTTACCCCTGCCAGGAGGCAGATAAGCGAGGAAACAGGAGGCCAGCAGCAGCAAAACAGCAAAAACTTGGTCGTTTGTGTTCATGTCTAAAAGATTTTATATCCCCCAAAGAAGTTATAGTAGAGAATACAGATAGTTTATTAAAGACAATATACCTTCGAGAAAGTGAAGGCATGCAATAGAGAAGAGCTCCTTCTTTAGGGGAAGGGAAGAAACATTTCCCACCTGGGATCTATACCTGGAATGAATTAATGGATTCCCAGTGCCTTCAAAGGAGTGGGCCTGGAGGTGGACATTTCAAAAGGCTAAGAATCCAGGCAGTTATCAGATCTTTATATGTGAGCAGAATCCACTGAACAATGTTCTTTTCAATTGCTGGGGCTGGTGCATGTCTCACACAGTCTTTATTATCCTTCCTGGCTCAATGTAAAAGTTATTTTTAATCTTTTTCTTCCTCCTAGCAATGATGCTATTTGTAAGGACATTATCTACCAGGAAAGCACTGACCAACTGATCAAGGCCTTTGTTTCCCTTGAGAGATTGATATTCCTGTCTCAGGTGGCTGGGAAGCAGATAGCTGGGAAGTCGATGCTTGGTTGTTATTGTTGTGGATGCTTGGGGAAGTCTTTATTCCCTTTCCTCCTGCCTCTTGCGTTCTATCACCTTCACCTTGGAGTCTCCAACTCAGCCTTGGCCAGGTTGAATCACTGTGTAGCCCTTGGCCCTTTTGATTTTCTGTTTTAACCTTCAAACACAGTGTTCGTTAAACCTGCTCTCCCTACGCCAGGAGTGTTTTAAATGACTTCCTTTTGCCTGGATTGTAACTTAGCTTTCTCAGCAGAGACCTTAAAGTTAAGTCCATAGCATAACACTAACACCAAGAAGAGGTTACAGGTTTCTGGTTTGGGGATGTGCATAGGGAATGTGATTCCTTCTGACACTTCCTCACACAAATATTTTCCTTTGTTGGGCTTTTCCTCTCCGTTTTTCTCCAGGCATGTGTGTAGGGCACTACCTAGAGAAGCAGTTTGCCCTGGGGCCTATGTAGGCCCACTTGGAGGTCTGAAGCTTGTTCCCCAGGCAGTAACCTTTGCCCTACATCTGGGAACCCCTGGGCGGGGTGAGCTTCTAAAGATGGCACTGCCATCCAATCCCTCTCCTCAGACCCTTCAACACCAATTGGCTGTTTCCAAACCACCGAACAGCTCCTAATTGGACCATTCAGGAACCATCCCTGATTGGCTACTTTTACAAAACCAAATTTGCATATCCTCCCTGATTGGCCAAAACCTGTATGGGGTGACTGCCTCTGATTGGTCCCCAGCTAGCCCCTGGAGAGTATATAAGGGTGATACATGGAACAGTCTGGGTCCATTCCATCGACTGGGACAGACAGAGCAATAAAGAGCTGTCGGTGTCTTCACTGGGAAGAAAGAAGCAAGGAGCCGCTGTGGGCATAAACCTCTGAGTCTGCCTTCCTCAAGGCTTCTCACAGTAGCCGTGGGAATAAACCTTTCCAGGCAGTGCGGTTCTCTGGTGCTTGTCTCCCTCTCACCAGATGGCAGGTCCTCAGTGGCTGGTTCCCGCTCCTGGCTGGAGCAAGTCCAGCAACAGGCCAACACCTCACACATGTTTTTCCTTCTGAACTTGACTGTCCACCATTGGGTCATATGTATATTTGGCCCTTTCAGGCTATGGTCCCATGTAAGGGAAACATGTTGTACTGTATTGCATTATTTTGTATCTTAGCACCACACCAAAAATAGAGATATACATATAGTAAATATTCAGTAAATTGTTTTTAAATGATCAATTTCCATAAGCAAGGAAATTTTTAAAAATTAGTCGTTAAATCAGTTAAAGCCCTAAGGTATGAAGCAGAAGGAAAAGCAGCACTGCACTATAGCTATATTTCTATAACCCAAGGCTCATAGGGACTTCAAGAGAAAAAAATCCTCACAATAAGCCTGGCAAGGTGGCACATAATTCTAATCCTAGTGACTTGGGAGGCTGAGGGAGGAGGATCATGAGGTTGAAGCCAGAACCAGCCTTAACTTACTGAGACCCTGTCTCAAAATAAAAAACAGGCCGGGGGTGCAGCCTAGTGGTAGAGCACTTGCAAAGCATATGTGAGACCCTAGATTCAACCTACATGGACCAAAAGGAAAAAAAAAAAATGAAAGAAAAGAAAAGACATACCAGCAAAAAAGACCAGGTGTGTTTGGAAAGGCACAAAACAGAAGTAAGAAGTATACTCACTGAATGACTCAATGCAAGAAAATCTTGCTCCACACTCATGCTACTGAGCAACTGAGAAAATATCTACAGAGCTCTGAAGCAGTTAGCTCTGGACTTGGTTTGTGCCCCATTATGGTTGCGCTTCCCCCTGCTCTGGCCACCTCACAGTCCTTAAACACTGCACTGCTGCCCTTTTTTGTTTTGTTTCGTTCTTGTTTTTTCTTTTGTGGTACTGGGGAATTGAACTCAGGGTCTCACATGTGCTTTGCAAGCACTCTACCACTGAACTACACCCCCAGCCTATTTTTTACTTATTATTTTGAGACAGGGTCGGGCTAAATTACACAGGCTGCCCCTGGCCTGGAACTCTCGATCCTCCTGCCTCCACATCCCAAGTCCCTGGAATTATAGGCATAAGCCATCATGCCTGGTTTCTTTCGTCTGTTTTCTTGTCATTCTTCTCTATTAGTCTGTAAACCCCCTGGGTTTTACAGGGAAACAAATAATGTGTGTGCGTGTGTGTGTGTGTGTGTGTATACATACATACATATATATACACATATATGTATATATACATACACACATATATGTATACATATACACATATATCTATGTATATGTATGTATGTGTGTGTATATATATACACATATATACATACACACATATATATGTGTGTGTATATATAGAGAGATAGATAGATAGATAGATAGATAGATAGATGCTTGTGAGGTAGGGAGAGAGAAGGGAGTGGGGATCTTGTTATGTAGTCCAGGCTGGCCTCGAACTTGTGATCTTCTTGCCCTGGCCTCCCAAATCTGGGATTCTTCTCACCATACCCTGCCAAAAATACTTTTAGAAATTATACAACGTGCCAAGCATGGTGGCTCACACCTGTAATCCCAGGGGCTCAGGAGGCAGAGGCAGGAGGATCACAAGTTTGAGACCAGGGGCAGCCTGTGTAACTTAGTGAGACCCTGTTTCAAAATAAAAAAGTAAAAATATGGGCTGGGGGTGCAGCTCAGTGGTACAACACTTGCAAAGCATGCAAGTGTGAGGCCCTGGGTTCAACCTCTCAGTACTGCCCCCCAAAAAATATTCATGGTAGCATCACTTAAGGAATTAAAACTTTTGGAAGACCCACGTGCCCTTCACAATAGGAATAAACAAGCTACAGAGAATTAACAAGAAATAAGACTGTCTTGGGGTTGGGGTTTGACTCAGTTGGTAGAGTGCTGCTCTGTATTTTCTGAAGCACTGGGTTGGATCCCCAGCACTGCAAAAATGGGAGGAGCACGGGGCAATCCACTCCCAAAACAGTCCTGAAACAACCAGCCATTGGAAACCCTATGAGTAGCAGAGAAGCACTGAGAGAGTGCCGGGCATGGCACAATGTTGGGGAGTTTTCCCTCTGTTGTACACAGGGTCTCTGTGAGTCAGACTCAATGGCACCTAACAACAACAACAAAGACTGTCTTAGACCTTGAGAACTGCAAAGATGTGGAGCATCCCAGGTGCCTGCCCACTGTGGTGAACTATGTTGCAAGGAGAAGAGACTAGAAAATAGCAAGTACACACCATAGCAACTACATTGACATCACACTAAACAGGTCTGAGGGAATCTGAAGTATGGTCAAGGTCACCGCCAGGGCTCAGGCCTCAGCAGGGGAGGCCTCCCAGGTGTGAGGAGAATGATGCCCTGTGGCAACAAGAAGGGCTTGTTTGGTGGCAGGCGTCCTATTTACTCTCTGGGGGAGAATCTTCTGGCTGCTCCCTCTGCTCACCTGCTTGCAGGTGGGGGCAGGGCAGGCTGGGGAGGACTGGGCTTGAGGGCTTCTTGGCAGAGCTGAGGAAGCAGCTATTAAATAGTGTGTGACTCTCCAGTGAATGGCCATTTCCCAATAGCTCGGCTATGAAGGATGATGGGAAGGAATGGAGCCCACCCCAAAGAGACAGTACGGAACACTGACCCCCTCTGTGAGAGGAGTCAGCCTGCCAGCTGTAGTTGCTGGGTAATGTAGATCTGAAGTCAGCAAGCCATTGGCTGCATCCACGCTGGATAACAGACTCAGCATCTTGGGGTACCCTGCTCACTCTGGGTGCTCAGTGGGACTTGGGACACCAAAGTAATGGCTGAACATTAGACTCATCGAAGATTAAAAAACAGAGTGGGGAGGCTGGGAGTGTAGCTCAGTGGCAGAGCACTTGGCTTGCATGGATGGCCCAGGGTCCATCTCCAGCATCACAAAAAAAATAAAATAAAATTATCATCTATATTAAATTCTTTAAAAAAGCTCAGCCCTGTGCCTAGAGCGTTGACTTGGAACCTCTGGGGGTGGGGCCTGGAGTTAAAATCTTCTAGAGAAGCTCTTCAGGTGGATCAAGGGTACACAGGGAGCTGAGAAGCATCATTTCAGGCTGGAGTCAGTGGCATGGGAAGAACATGGTGGATCCACCTGGGGCTGGTCTGAACTGCAGGAGACATATCACAAAAGTGTGACTGTGACAATTTTCTTTTCTTTTTCTTTTCTTTTCTCTTCTTTTCCTTTTCTTTTCTTTTTTCTTTTATCTGCAGTCCTGGAGGGTTGAACCCAGCTCTTCCCACAAACTAAGCAAATGCTCCACATCGAGCTGCACTCCCAGCCTTCCCCCACCCACCCCGGTACA
This sequence comes from Pedetes capensis, assembly GCA_007922755.1. Classification (NCBI taxonomy): domain Eukaryota; kingdom Metazoa; phylum Chordata; class Mammalia; order Rodentia; family Pedetidae; genus Pedetes; species Pedetes capensis. The sequence goes on from VMDO01006455.1 coordinate 56,776, forward strand.
TGGGGTTGAACCCAGGGCCTTGCGCTTGCATGCTTTGCAAGTGCTGGACCACTGAGCTGCACCCCCAACCCATTTTTTTTTTTTTTTTTGAGACAGGATCTCACTAAATTATCGCAGACTGCCTCTGATCTCGAACTTGCGATCCTCCTGCCTCTGCCTCATGAGCCACTGGGATTACAGGCGTGTGCCACTGCAGGCTCTGTACTCCCAGCCTTTTATTATTTATTTATTTATTTATTTTTAAAGACAAGGTCTCGCTAAATTACACAGGCTGCCTCAGGCCTTGAATTTGTGATCCTCTTACTTCAGCTTCAGGAATTGTTGGGATTACAGGTGTGTGTCAGTGTGCCCGGCTGGAAAGCACTTTTTTTTCTTTTAAGGAAATCTTTGGACTAAAGAGTCATAGGCAGCATCCAGTTCTAAGTTTGGACTCTGCCTTAAGGCTCATGCACTATGGGAAGTGGGGCTTGCTGCACCTCAACCCCTTCTGGAATCAGGTGGAAGCTGCCATTTTCTAGGAGACATGGGCCTGGAGTCCCAGTAGTAGCCAGAGTCAGAATGGTCTCAGTTCATAGTGAAGCTGGACTTCCTGGAGCTCTTGCCCTGGGAGAGCTCAAGCGGGACGGGAAGCAAAAATCCCCCCTTCTTTCCATCAGTATTTACTGAGCACCTCCTCAGTGCCGTGCGTAGCTGTCCAAGCTGGGGACATAGCAGGAGGCAAACAGGCAAAAATGTTTGCCCTCATGGAGTTGATGTTCTAGAGCAGGAGGCAGACAATGAACACAGTAAATCGGTACATCAGAAAGTGATGGATGAGAACGATAAAGCAGAGGAAGGGGACTGGGAATGTCTGGTGGTATTGCAATTTGGGGAGTCGGTAAGGAAAAGGAAAGGACTTGGTGAAGTGGTGGCATTTAAGCAAAGATTCAAAGGAGAAGGCAGGATAGGTCATGAAGATATTTACAGAAAGAGAGTTCTAGATAGGTAGAATAATAAGTGCAAAGGCCCTGAGGTGAGAGTGGGATAGTTTGGAGGGCAAAGAGGGAGCCAAGAACCTGGAGCCAAGTCAGAAGGGAACGTGGCCTAAATGAGGTCAAGAACTTGGGCCTTGCAGGCCATTGGCTATGGACTTGGCTATGACACCCAGAAAGGCATAAGTTAGACAGATCCTGGTATAGACAGAAGGGGCCCTTGAAAAGGAAGCTGAGGCTAGATAGTGGCTATCCAGGCAGCTTTCTCCGTGCTCTGCCCAGCAGGGGACTGTGAATGTGCTAGGGGAAGGTGGTGTCTCCTTGAAGCAGAGTCTTGAGGTGGCAGGAAACTAAGAGCATTTGTAACACCTCAGGGACCCACCCTGGCTGAGGAGAGCAGACAGAACTAGGGCTTGATGGCATTGCATCAAGGTGAAGGACAAGCTTGGGGCAGGAGGCAGAGGGAAGAGAAGCCCACACGACCCCCTCCAATGCCCCCCTTGGGAAACAATTTTGGGTGGCAGGCTCTGTGCTTACTGCTGGGGACACAAGAGACAAGCAACATCTGCTCTTTCAGAACCATGTCAGGATCAAGGCCACAGATGAGATCCAAGTGCCATCAGTCAGTTCTTGAAGTCCCTAGTGCAGGTCTGTCTGTTGACAGGAAACAAGGAAGGAACCCAGGGGAAGGAGAGGCAGGATCCTGTAGCTGTTTGAGGGAGAAAGGGGTTTGGGGGCTGGGGATGGAACCCCGGGCCATAATATGCCAGGCAAGTACCCTAGCAACTGAGTTCTCCTCCAGCCATCCAGCGATGGGCTTCTGGCCACCCTCATGTGCTTGCTTATGTAACAGCTCTCCCCAAAGCCCATGAAAGAGGAACTAAGTAACAAAGAAGGGGCTTTAGGGCAAAAGCCGAAACAGAGAATGACTGTTCCGTGGGAAGACCGCAAGGAGGTGGCGAGGCTCGACTGGGCTCTGGACCAGCCAGGGTGCTGGCCGTGCGGGACACTTTGTTCCCTTCCTCCACTTGGAAACCTGGCAACTCTCTCTAAGCCACTCATGTTACTCCCTGAGCTGTCCTGTGGGACTAGCAGTGCCTTGAGAGATAAAAGGAGCTACATCAGGCTGTGCGCTGGCACTCTGGGACCTTCTCACGACTGGCCCTGGCACCTCCCCAGGCTCTGCCCTGGCTTCTCTGGCTCCTTCTGGCACCTCCCTGCCCTGGCTCAGCCCTGGCTCTGCCAGGCCCTGTTCTCCCCCAGAAACACAATGCCTCCCTCGCTTCTCCCAGGCTCCCAGGGGCAGGGGCAGACCTCACGCCTGACGCAGGTTCTCTGTCGGGCCAGCCCTGCTGCTATCTCACCCCAGTGCCCAAGCTCCCTCCTCAGCTCCCACCCACCGTTAGCTACCTCGGTAACCTTGAGTCCTTCTGAATAGGGGGAGGGGCCTGGCACCGGCCTTGCCGGCCCCTGCCAATATCAGCTTTGAAACCAGATAGTTCACACGCTGAAGAAGAAAAAGCTGTTTATGCTCCTCACTGACGTCTGCCGGCCGCCCACGTCAGGACCGCCACACACTTGAACTTGTGGTCTGGCTTTGAGCCATTTTTGCCGCCTCAGAGTGGCTCTTCCATGTGGGTGGCAGCTGTGGCTGGTGTGAGTGGAGACAGGGTGGGGGGGGGTCTATCCCCTCCCACACTCCTGCCTTCGTCACAGGGCTGGCTGGCTCTAAATAATGACATCCTCCAGGTCTACAGTAACTTGTAGGAATACCCTGGCCCCAAAGGGACGCAGAGCCACCAAAATATAGGAACATTTCCGGAAAAGGTGGCATCAGGAAGGAAGCGAGTGCCTACGCCTGCTGAGGGAGACAGGCAGGCAGTTCAGAGCCCTCCCAGATTGAAAGTCTCAGGAAATGGTGGAATTTCTGGCAAAGGACGGAGCAAAAGAATTCTGGCTGCTTGGGAAAGGGGACAGTCAAGACTCCTCCCCAAGAGAGGGAGAGGCTGTTTTTCTCTCTGACTCCCTCCCTTTAAAGCCAGAGATCTGGCTGCTTTGACGTCCTCTCTCCCCCATTAGCACTGGCTGTGTGGCCTCTGCCCACTATGTGACCACCCCAGGCAGCACCTTCATCAGCGCCTCCGAAGATGGGTGGGCTGGGGAGTGGGGAGGCCAGGATGGCAAGGGCTGCAGCAGACTTGGGGACAGGTTTAAGCTGGCTGCAGGAGTCTCCCCTGGAGCCACGTGGCCCCTGTCAGCCCTCCTCCCAGGCCTGTCTGTCACAGGCCATTAAGCCCTGGGCAGGTGCCATATGCTTGGCTAAGGCTGGGAGCCAAGGAGGGGGTAAAGGAGGGCCCAGAACATGCCGGCCTGTCCCCTCCCAGGCCTTACACTGTCAGGGCGCAGATCTCTCCTTGGAAGTTCAAAGCCCTGGCAGCTGAGAGAAGAGACAATCCTTTGGCTGTAGCATGTGTCCTTCCTGGCCACAGGCCTTCTGAGGCCCCACTGTGTGCAGGACACAGTGCTGGGGTTGGAGACCATCTGGGAAGCACACATGTGTGGTACCCAGCCCCTCACCCAGGGCTGGTGCTGCAGTGGAGGCAAGAGGAGCAACAAGGACAGGGCTCCCCCAGGTCAGGGGCATCCAAGGAGGTGGCCCTTTAGGGTGGATGTGATCCAGCCTCTGGTTGTAACCGCCCTTGATAGGAAACCCAGGGGACAGAGCTGCAATGGGCAAAGTCCCCACCATGAGACCCGAGGGATCAGCCAACCAGTGTCTTCATCAACCGTGTTGTGTAGAACACAAAAAGAATAGGGTGACCCTGTGGATGAAAGCGAGTCATCAACATGGTGGCTCATTGGAATGGAAGGACCTGATTTGGATCCCAATGTTTTGAAAAAAATGATGACGCTTATTCGGGGTGTGTTAGCTCACACCTGTAATCCCAGCACTTGGGAGGCTGAGACAGGAGGGTCAATGTGAGTTTCAGGCCAGCCTCGGCTACACAGCGAGACCGTGTCTCAAAAAAGCAAAACAGACAAAAAATGGTGACATTTATAAGGAATTGACACTCAGTTTTCTGTTTTGTGCTTTTTTTTTTTTTTTTTTTTTTTTTTCAGTATTTAGGGGTTGAATCCAGAAATTCGCACATACCTTGCATGGGCTCTACCGCTGCCTGTACCCTCTAGCCCATTTTTTACTTTTTATTTTGAGTCAGAGTCTCGCTATGTTGCACAGGTTGCCTCTGGCCTTGCCCTGTGATCATCCTGCCTCAAGCCTCCTAGGTCCTTGAGATTACAAATGTGCACCACCACACCTAGCTCATATTTTTTAGATACTCAATTACACTGAGAAATTACTGCTAAACATCTCTTGGGGTACAATAATGGTAGCATTATTTCATATGTACATACATGTGTATGCAATGTACATAAAACATGTACGTATAAAACATTGTTACTATTATGAATGTGTATGAGTATATATTTATATTTTGTATATTTGTGAGTCCTTATCTTTTAGGTACACACTGAAATACTTAGGAGTGCAATCATCTGATGTTTGGAATTTCCTTTGCAATGACAGGAGAACGGACAGTACACGTGGCTGCAATGGGGCCGGGGACTGGCTGGTGGGGGTTCTGGGTTTGGGGTTCATGGAGTGCATGATTCTGTTCTACCTACTCCTGAGTATGTTCTAAATTCTTTATAATAAAAATAAAGACAGGAATAAAAATTAAGGGAAACTAGTGAGATTTGGGGCAGGACTCTGGTGGAAAAACTTCTAGGACGCGGTCCAGAGGGCACACAGCTGCTGGTTGGGAGGCCCCAGGGTTCAGCTGCTGCCAAGGGAGGCTGTGCCAGGCACTTCGGGCACCAAGCTGACTCAGGCCTGGTCCCTACACTCCAGGACAAAAACCAGCCACTGCAGAGGATGCTGGCTTGGGACAGAACCCAGCGGGAGAGCTCTGCACATCTGCACAGGGAGGCTTGTCTGAGGGGAACAGAGGCAGTGGTTGTTTGTTCTGAAAGAGCTGGGGGACCAGGTAGCTTGGGAGGTGTCAGAGACAACCCAGGTGCCATGATCAGGCAAGGCTGAGGCTGGACCAGTAAGAAGACAGCCCTGCAGGCTCCCTACAAATCTTTGCTGGAATTGGAATGTCACCAGCTGCACAGCAGGGAGGCACAGTTCAGTGTGGCCACCTAGCCTGAGGAGTTGCCCTAGTTGGGACCTCCACTCAGGTTATGCCAGGTCCTTGGCTTCATCAGAAAAAAGAATTTTGGGATGAGTCAGCGAGAGTGAAACAAAGTTGCAGAGTTTATTAAGTCCACACTTTAGAATCCATGTGGGGAGGGGGGCGTGGGGGGGGGAGAGAGAGAGAGGGAGGGAGAGAGAGAGAGGGAGAGAGGCATCCAGGGCATGGACATGGGCTTCCCAGGAGAGCCAAAAGGAAAAAGGCCTGGCTGGGCACGGGTTCTCTCCAGTTTTCTTTAACATAGGGCACGCTCCATGTGATGTCAGCCCTGGGCCCAGCTGTGGGCACCCAGCAGGATGTGAGCCTCAAGCGCCTAGAAAGGCCCCTGTCATGGGCCAGGGAGGTGCCAAGAAGATAAAAAGGAAAGATTCCATTATTTAGGTTAAAGAAAAAAGTCATGAGAGAGCTCCCTGGGCATGTCTCAAAGAAGCACAGAATTACAGGGGGGAAAACAAGGTCAAACTCAAAGCTTACATACATTTTGACTTAAGTGTAGCTTAGTACCATTTCATCATTTTCACTAGTTAAAATGTCTCTCCAGGGTAACATCTCTACACAGGCAGTCCTCAGCAGTTTTTGGTAGTTGAGTCAAAGTTCTTGATTCTCAGCTGGCAAAACTCAAAGCAGATTCTGAGGTGAAAACTCTTTCCCTTGCCATGCCCCCCAAATTTCCCTGTCTTTCTGTCCTGCCTCAGTAGGATACCTACCTTTGCTTTGGAAATCTAAATTCTCTTATATTCTTCCAGGGTAACCTCAGGCAAGTGTCTTAACCTCTCTGATCCTCCATTTCCTCTTGTGGAAAGTGAGGCTGGTAATCGAAGTCACCTAAGAGGTGGTTATGAGATTAACTAAGAAGAGACTCATAAAACACTAAAAACTGTGTTAGCTATTATTATCATCAGAGTTTCGGGAGGAAGCTGCACTCCCTTGGGCAGCAGGGTAAAGACCGCAACTGCTAAGATGAGAGTGAGGAGGGGCGTATGCTATGGCCCTCCTCCCTGCCCACCCTACACAGATTTGTGGTGATTTTTAATAAAAAAGAGGCTACTTCCTCACAGCAGTGAGCAGGGACAGAGGTTGAAAAGAAAATGCTGTGAAAGGGGCTGGGTAAAAACTCCTGTGCCCTGTGAGGGAGAAAGTATGCCTGGCCAAGAAACTTGGGTCATGAAGCCAGGGCACAGCCCAGCTCCAGAAACTCCCTCTGGGCCTGTTGCACTTGCAGGTGGCTTCTGGAAGTAGTGGGGGGTCAGGAGGTGAAAGGCCAGCTCCCTTGAGGGTGGGCGGGGTCACCTAGGCTCCTCCCACCAGGGGAAAAGCTGGGCTTTCCTTTGCAGGGCTCTGGGACCACTTCCTCTTTCTTCACCCTGAGGCCAGGAGCAGGCCTGCAGAGCTTGCAGGAAAGCAGGGAACCATCCCAGGATGTCCTAGTCCACGCGAGTCTCCAGACTAGGGTGGCCCAGGGTGCTGACTAGAGGCCTCCCTCCTGGATTCAGGGCAAACTGAGGACCACACTGCAGGATGGAGCTGGCAGGGGAGGAACAGCTGGCCTCGGTGTGCAACCTGGTGGCTGTGTTTGAGAGCAGCAGGTACAGGGTGGCTGGGTGGGGAGGGGGCCCTCCAGCCCCAGGACTCTCTGCCTCCTCAGGCAGCACAGACTTCTAGCCTAAGGCTCAGCTTGGGCTTCACCCTCAGCAGCACTAACTCCAGGTCCTGCCGTGTCTGGGCAGCACCCACATCCCTCAGTCATGGGTTCTTTGTGCTACTGAGGCATGGAGCTGGGCAGGGTGGGACAGCAGCAAGTATGGGGGAGTCCAGTGCCTGTGGCTGTGGGTACCCATGGGTGGATCAAAGGCAGCAATGAGCTTCGGGGCTCCATCCACATCCCTCCAGCACCATGGGGAATAACAGCTACTACTTAACAAGTATCTACTCCCTATGAGGGGATAATCATGTAATTTATCACTCAAACCAGGACACATTGAAACTGGAAGTGGGCGTGTGAAAATGGGGGGAGGGGCAGTGGACAGGTAAAGCCAGGTGTGTATGGGACAAAGCAGGACCCTTTCATTCCTTATGGCATGCAATCATCCTGATGGCCCCACAAGGTGGGCTTAATCTTCCCACAAGGTCGGCTCAATCTTCTCATGCGGTGGGCTTAGCTAACTTTCTTTCTTTTCTTTTTTCTCTTTTTTTCTTCTTTCTTTTCCCTTTCTCTCTCTCTCTCTCTCTCTCTCTCTCTCTCTCTCTCTCTCTCTCTCTTTCTTTCTTTCTTTCTTCTTTCTTTCTTTCTTTTCTGTACTGGGGGGTTGAACCCAGGGCCTTGTTCATGGTTTGCAAGCATTGTACCACTGAGCCACACACCCGGACCATTATTGTACTTTTTATCTCGAGTCAGGGTCTCACTAAGTTATGCAGGCTGCCTCTGACCTCGAACTCACAATCCTCCTGCCTCAGTCTCTGGAGTTTCTGGGATTACAGGTGTGCGCCACTGTACCTGGCTGGTGGACTCAATTTCTATCCCCATCTCAGAGCGGGTGAATTGGAGGCAGAGAGGTAAAGATAACAAGTGTTTTAAATGCTTGTGCTTAGGGTGATCCCAGGGTTTCTGTCCAAAGGGAAAAAGTGGGACCAGGTGTGCAGGGGTCATTGGTGGCTTTGGCAGGGTGTGCAGGTGTGTGTGTGTGTGTGTGTGTGTGTGTGTGAGAGAGAGAGAGAGAGAGAGAGAGAGAGAGAGAGCACCTCCAGTAGTCATTTATTCAGTGCAGGCCTGTGCTGTGTCAGGACTGCCATAGGCAAGGTGGTTGGACTCTGAGACAGAGATCTGCCCCAGGAGAGTCTGGGGAAGAACACTGCAGGGAGCGGGGAAGCGGGGTGGGTGGAGGGAGCCCTGGAGCTGGGGTACCCTACAGTTGCTCCAGCTGAGGCAAAGGGCTGAGAACTAGTCATCAGATGGTGGTGAGACAGCTCTCTTCCAGAAAGAGCAATTCCCAGAGAGGGATTCCACCAATAATGCATCTGTCCCCAGCACCCCCAGCCCTGGGGGAGTGGAGAGGACGCTTCACTCTGAAGGAAGCACAGCACAGCTCGCAGAGGACAGAGGGGAAGGAATTGGCTCTTGGGATGCTCAGCTCACGTCATAACCACGACGCTCAGCCATGGACAGTAGAGGTCCTGGGAGAAGCCTGGATGCTGGGAGCACGCGGGACAGGCAAAGTTTCTCGTGGGCTTCCATGTGGAGGTAGCATGGGTCTACCTGGAAGAGCAAGTGAACCTATCTGAGCTGGGTGCTTTGCCCCGCCTCTCCCAGGGTCTTGCCAAGCTGTTCAGCACCAAGGACAGCTCTTAGGACCCCATCTTCCTGGCCCACCATCCCAGCTGCCTAGCTGGCCAGGCTTGGAGTGACCACATGCAGGTGGAGCCTTTCCTCGTGACAAGCTGTGCTCAGCCTGGGAAGCACTGTGGCAGGAGGGTAGCCCTTCGACTGGGCAGGGTCAGAGTGTCATTGTCAGGACGGTGAAAGCCAGCCTCACTGAGTGAGGGACACCATGCTAGCTGCCTGAACCAGGGCTTTTCTGTGAGGCCTCCAGCTCCTTAGCTGATCTGAGGGGTGGGGAGGAAACAGAACCTGGGGCATTTGGAGAGAAATGCAGAAGCTGAAACCAAATGTAGAACAGAAAGTCTGAGACTCAGTTCCTGCTAGGGGCTGTAGACCCACAGGCTGAGGAACCAGGCCTTGGTGGGCCTAGTGGGGTGAGAGAGCCTGGAGGCACCAGCCTGGGGCTGGGTCTCCATGTTCCCTCTTCCAGGAACCGGCTCTGTGACTTAGGGCAATCACTTTGACTCTCTGGACCTGCTTCTCTATTACCAAGAAGAGGAGAGGAAGTTGAGGGTAGAGATCAGGAAACAGCCTGCCTGATTTGAATCCCACCTTTGCCACTCCTAAGCTACAACTTTCTTTCTTTCTTTTTTTTTTTTTTTTTTTTTTTTTTTTTTTTTTTTTTTTTTTTTTTTTTTTTTTTTTGCTTCCCTTTCTCTCTCGCTCTCTCACTCTTTCACTCTCTTGAGGTACTTGGAAGTTGAACCCAGGGCCTCACACATACTTTGCAAGTGTTCTACCACTGACCTGCACCCCAGCCTATTTTTTTATTTTTTTATTTTTGAGACAGGGTCACACTAAGTTTTGCAGGCTGTCTCTGGCCTTAAACTCATAATCCTCCTGCCTCCACCTCCTGAGTCACTGGGATTACAGGCGTGTGCCATGATACCCAGCTGGCTTGTTTGGTTTTTGTTTGTTTGAGACAAGTTCTCACTATGCAGCGCAGGCTGGTCTTGTGCTTGTGATCCTCCTGCCTCAGCCTCCCAGATTACTGGAATTACAGGAATGTGCCGCCACACCTGGCTCAGCGCCAAATTCCTTCCTTCCTTCCTTCTTTTCTTTCTCTTTCTTTCTTTCTTTCTTTCTTTTTCTTTCTTTCTCTTTTCTTTCTTTCTTTTTTCTTTCTTCTTTCTTTCATTCATTCATTCTTTCTTTCTCTTCCTTTCTTTGAGTGTGTTTTCCTGCTCAAAGTATCAATTTATTGGTAAAGTGATATTAAAATGGGTATACAATGATTCAACTGAGATAATACAAGATTTAAAATAAATTACAAATTTCCTCAGTAATAACAATTTTAAGACACAGTTCATCTTGAGCAGGCTGTGACAAAAATTCACAAACTAGGAGCTAAAAATAAAAAGCAATCTTTGGACACACAGTTTCATTAACTTCACATTCAGCTCCAAGTTTCTTATCCTTTCTGTCTCTCAGTTTTCATAACTACAAAATGGGAGTAATGAAAATCTTTCTCAATAGAGTTTTGGAGATCATCTGGCTCTCAATCTCCCAGCCTGTCTTTGTAATAAGAATGCCACCACAGCCTTTCCACACTGAGGGGAATGGCGCACACACCAAATCACTGCATATGTTCAGCAAGGATGGCTTCTACTACCTAACTAGCCTACAGATCTGGTATGGAGCATAGCAAAGCTACTCTGTGAAGGCCTAACCTAGGGAACAGGGAACTTGCTCCTAGGCTAGCTTTCTCCCTGGGCTGCTGAGGGTGTGGATCCCCAGCTTTAGTAGCTCTACCCTCACTTTAGATTATTCCACAGCTCCCACCTTCTTTTAATTGTATCGGTTACTGGTGCAAAAATTAAAACAGATCCAAAGGTGAGGGTGATCTTGGGGAGCCACTGGAAAAATTCTATCTGCAGAAGGAGGGTTTAAGCAGGGAAGTATGCAGTTCCCCAGAGAATAAAACAGTCTATGCAGACTCATTTTGAAAATTAAAGTTCCCTTCAAGAAAAGTGTTGAAGAGAGGAGTGGAAGTCTTACTTAGCAAGTTCATACAGAGTGCCAGGCACTGCAGGGCCATTGCACACCAACGGTTCACACCTGTCACCCGTAAATCCCCACAGGGACATGCCACTCTTCCTTCTATTTCCAGTAAGGAGACCCTCAAGTCTGCTCTGTTCTCAGGACTGCAGGAGCAGCATCCAGAGCCCACAGGCTGGAGGATGCACATCACAGCCCTGAGCGCAGGCCTCCCAAGTCCCCAGGGCCATGCGAGATGCCCCACATTGGAGAGGCCCTGGGGTGTGGGCCCAGGACGGTCAGCAGGAGGTACCTGAGCTCACTGAAGAACAAGCTGTCCAGTGGGGCCTGGAGGAAGTCTTGGCAGCAGGAGACCAGCCCTGGGCCAGGGATGCAGGTAGGGAGCTGGGGTCCTCTCCATCCTCCTCCTCCCTACCACTCCCTGCCAGCCAGAGCTAGCAGTCCCTTAGGGGAGGGTCTCATATGGCCAGAGATCAACCAGAAGCTAAGTTGTCCTGCTGCTTGACAGTCTCTGACTAACTGTCCACTCCATCTACCGGCCACATGATTTCTTGTATCCCTCCCTCTGGGAATCTTTGAGCCCAGGAAATCGAAGCTCCAGGAACTTGTTTAAGGCCACACAGCTTAGAACAGTCTCCATCTTGTGCACCTAGTATCCTTCCCAGGTGGGGCTCAATTTACCCACTGGAGGGGGCACCAATCCTAAACCAGAAATACAGGCCTAAGTGCTCATGTTCCTGCGCTGAGATGAAAGCGTGTGTCGTCTGATGCTGAGGGTGTCCCCTCCCTCTGCAGTTTGTTTCCTGGTCTGTAGAGCCCAAGGGAAAGAACCCAGGAGACTGCATGGCTTGGAGGCAGTTCCTGGGCTCACAGCTGCTCTTCCTCTTACCAGCCATGTGACCTTGGGCCTCTTACCAACCTCCCTGTGCCTTCCTGTAGGTGACCGTAGCAGTGCATTCTGCTTATCAGCTGCTGCACAGCAGACCACCCCAAAACATAGCAGCCTAATGTGACAATATATTCACTAGGTTGCCTGGGCTGCTGCTGGATGGCTTTTCTGTTGGTCCTCCAACAGCGGCACTCTGTATGAACTTGCTAAATAAGACTTCCACTCCTCTCTTCCATACCCAAATGCCACAGGTGGCATGGCTTAGATCGGACTTTATTTTCTCACAGTCCTGGAGGCTGGAGGTCTGAGGTCAAAGTTTGGTTTTCAGAGAGGTCTCTGTTCCTTGCCTGTGGACAGCCACCTTCTCACTGCATCCCTGAACATCCTTTCCTCTGGGCACACAAGTCCCTGGAGTCTCTTCCCATTCTTTGTTTCCCTCAGTGCTGAGAGGTGGAACCCAGGGCCTGACTCATGCTAGGCAAGTGCTCCATCACCGAGCTGCACCCCCAGCCCCTTCTCAAAATCTTTTGCTCTCCAGACAGTGTCTTGCTAGGTTACACAGGCTGCCTGTGGCCTCAGACTTGAGATCCTCCTGCCTCAAACTCCAAGTTACTGGAATTTCAGGCGTGTGCTGTTCCAGTTCTCCTAAGAACTCCACTCTTGCTGTTTAGGACTCCACTCTTATAATCTCGTTTAACCTCAGTTACCTCCTTTAGGCCCAAGGGGCTGGGCTCAGTGGAGCTGCCAGGTCCCTCTCTCCAGGTATCTCCAGGCCTCGTCTTTCCATGGGGTCTTCCCTTAAGGTTGCTTCACAGGCAGACAGCCCTCTTGCTGCAGTGGCTCACAGCTCTTCAAAGAGCCCAAGTAGAAGCTTCTAGGCCTCTTAAGACTTAGCCCCAGACCTGGCCAGCCTTGTTTGGGTGTTCTCTATGAAAGCCACATGGGCCCAGCCCCGCTCTGTCGGCATGAGGAGCAGTATCAGGAGGCATGGCCACTGGGCTGTCTCTGGAGACTGAACCCAGGTCCCTCATTGGACCCTGAGGACATCTTCTTTCCCCCACCCCCAACCCCACAGGAGCCTGAGAAGAGGATCGTCCAGGAGCTGCTGGAGACAGAGCAGGCCTATGTGGCCCGCCTGCACCTGCTAGACCAGGCCAGTGGCGCCACCTCCCTGCACCCTGCTCCATGCCCATTCACCTCACCAGCGCTGAGATCAGGACCCTGGTGTTGGACTCTAGGGGCCTCAGCCTGTTAACCCCACTGGATGAGGTTAGGGTAGAGTCAGATTTAGCACCTTACACCCATCCACTCTTGCACCTGGAGTGGCCTCACATATGCCAGGGCAAACACCAGCCAGGCCTGCCAAGCCCTGCACAGCTGCCCCATCTGTCATCCAGTCTGACACCCTCACTTTCTTAAGGAGCCCTAAGGCTGCAGGGCTAAACCATTGATGCCAGCGTGGGGAGCTTCAGCCTGGGACATCCAAGACCCAGATAGACCCAGGTCAGACCGGTTTCTGACACTTTGCAGCTGTCAGCCTTCATCCAGGTCCCTGTGTCTCTAGGTCTTGGTTTGCCCATCTGTAAAGTGGCCAGAATCCAGTCTCTCCTACCTGTTTCTCCCTGAGGTTGTTGTAAGGATGTTGGGGGATTAAGGAGGCCCACTGCCCTGAGCTGGGGTATCTCCTCTAGGCGGGAGGTGGTGGCACCTCTCCAGCAGGGAGTGACAAGGGATGGCATTGCTGTGGCAGGTGTTTTTCCAGGAGCTGCTGAGAGAGGCCCATAGCAGCAAGGCTTTCCCCGAGGACGTGGTCAGACTCATCTTCTCCAACATCTCCTCCATCTACCAGTTTCACGCGAACTTCTTCCTCCCAGAGCTGCAGCACCGCCTGGACTGCTGGTGAGGCCATAGCGGCCATGGCCAGGGCTGGGCAGCCTCAGGGCTTGAGGATCGCCTGCAAGGGCGGGTCCTCACTGCGGGATGATGACAGACTCTGGGCTTGTTCTCTAACATAGCAAGCAGTTGGATGATGAGCAAGGAGAGAAAGAAACAGAGAGGGAGAAAGAGAGAGAGGGATTGGTGGGGGCTTGAAAGGGCGATGTCTGTGTGTTCTGGGGGACCGGGAGGGACTGTAGGGTCCTTGGTAGGCCAAGTGATTTAAGAGGCAGTGTAAAGCTAGGCATGGTGATGCAGGCCTGTAATCCCAGCCACTCAGGAGAGAGGAGGAGGCAGGAAGATCACAAGTTCGAGCCAGAGGCAGCCTACACAAGATAAAAAGTAAAATGGGTTGGAGGTGCAGCTTCTTGGTAGAGCACTTGCAAAGCATGCATGAGGCCCTGGGTTCAGCATCACAGTACTGGGAAAAAAAAAATAAAGTGGAAATTGCCAGTGCTGATTGAGGGCTCGCTGGCTTTGGATTTCACACCTATTAACACATTCAGTGTTCAGATTATGTGACAAACACATCATCATTACATGAGAAACTCTCCTTGTTTTCAGAGGTGGCCAGTGAAGCAGGTAGTAATAAAATAACTTGTTTTACATATTTTGCCAAAGAAATGCCATGATGTCTAGGGTGTCCATCTAATTGTTTGGCAAAGAAGAATGTTAGTAATTGTTAAAGCTAGTGATGAAAATAGAGGGGTCCCTTGTGGTATTCTTTTTACTTTATAATGGTTTAAAACTTTTCATAATAAAATTTTTTTTAGAAAGAGAAAGAACAACCTTATGAGATCACCTACCATTATCATCATTTTTTCAGAGTAGAAAATCAGGGTTCAGAAAGGCCAAAGACATGCTCAAAGACACACAGTGGTGTGGTTGGTGGAGGTGGCTCCAGCCAGGGCTTCTCCCTACATGGGGGTTGAACGACCTCTCACCTGGCAACAGGATGATTCTGGATGACCTCTGGCCCCTATGAGCATCCATTGCTAGCCCCCTCTCTAAGATGGGCTAGCAACCATCCCCACCGCGGCTGTGAGAACTGAACCAGAAGAGGCGCGCAGTGTGTTTCATGCAGCGCTCAGGCCTGGTTATTGCTACAATCGAGCATCAAGCTCACAGAGCACCTGCTATGGTGTGTGGCCGGCTGCCTTGGGCCTTGGCGGGACAGCCAGGCAGTGGACAGAGGCTGCTCACAGTAAGAGGGGGAGGCACACACAAGTGGGATGACACCCCCGTCCCAGGCCTGCTCCCACAAGTGCACTGGAAAAGCTGTTTCAGGGGTTGGACTCAGGAGAGGTCCCCAGGCTGAGGGCCGTCCTCTGTGCTCCCGAGCAGGACGGCTACGCCCCGCATCGGGGATGTGATCCAGAAACTGGCGCCGTTCCTGAAGATGTACAGCGAGTACGTCAAGAACTTTGAGCGAGCCGCTGAGCTGCTGGCCACCTGGACGGAGAAGTCGGCCGCCTTCCAGGAAGTGATCAACCGCATCCAGGTGAGGGCCGGAGAGCCTAGCCCACGTGGTTCCCCAGTGTGTGCTGGCTCAGTTTCCCCGAGTGACCTGAGGCATCTCCCAGGCTCAGCTGCTTCCTTCAGGCCCCAGTGCTCCGGCCCTGCCCCCTCTCACCCTCCCTGCTGCCCCCCATTCCTCCTCAAGAGCAGTGAGGCCGCGGGAAGCCTGACCCTGCAGCACCACATGCTGGAGCCGGTGCAGAGAATCCCACGCTATGAGCTGCTGCTAAAGGAGTACGTCCAGAAGCTGCCGGCCCAGGCCCCAGACCAGGAGGATGCCCAGAGTGAGGACACCCCCGGGGACCCAGGGTCTGGGTGGGATGACCCACTCCCGTACACTCATCGAGCACCTCCTGAAGTGGGTATGATGACTGGCAGTCATGAGCATCCATGTTGGCACTTTATGGATGTTATCCGTGCCATTTGCCACTGTTTACACACTAAGTTTAGCTCATTGGTAAAGCACTTCCTCTGTGCTATCCCCAGCACTGCTAAAATGGGAGAAGGATCTGGCAGGCCACTCCCCAAACAATCAGCCATTGAAAACCCTATGAACAGCAGAGAATTATTGACATAATGTTGGGCATGGCACAGCGTCCAGGAGTGTTTTTTTTCTGTTGTACATAGGGTTGCCATGAGTCAGACCCAACTCAGTGTCGCCTAACCACAGACTGGACACTATGGCCCAAAGAGGTTAAGTAAATTGCTCAAGGCTACACAGCCTGAAAAGGGTAGAGCTGGGATTTGAACCCATGCCAAAACCTCATTCCCTCCACCATACCCTCTGGATCTGCTTTGTTTAGGGAGCAGAGAGTCACTGAAGTCAAACACTTGTCTGTCTGTCTTTCTTTTTCTTTTTTTTCTTTTCTTTCTTTCTTTCTTTTTTTTTTTTTTTTTGTACTGAAGGTTGAACACAGGGCCTCCTGCTTGCATACTTTGCAAGTGCTGGACCACTGAGCTGCACCCCCAGACCATTTTTTTAGTTTTTGAGACAGGGTCTTACTAAATTACACAGAGTGCCTCTGGTCTCAAACTTGCGATCCTCCTGCCTCAGCCTCCCCAGTCTCTGGTATTACAGGCGTGGGCTATGGCGCCTGGCTTAACACTTGCCTTTCATTAGCTTCTGGTCTCCCCAGCCCAGGTGGCCCCCACCAACCATACGCCATGTGCTCTGGGCTACATGGGTAGGGTTGCTTCTGGGGCAGTTGAGGCAGGTCCCTGGCCACTTTGTCAGACCTGAAAGGTATACCTCAGGCTCTGCCTCCTCGTCAGAAGCCCTGGACATGATCTTCTCTGCCGCCCAGCACTCCAACGCAGCCATCAAGGAGATGGTGAGCAGCCGCCCCGGGGTGAGCACGGGGATGTCCTCTGGCTCCACCTTCCTAGCACACACACCCCTGCCCAGGACCCGTCCCGCTGCTCTCTGGGTGCGCCTTCCTGAATCCCGGGCCTGCCCCGCCTACAGGAGCGGCTGCAGGACCTATGGGAGGTGTACCAGCGCTTGGGCCTTGAGGACGATCTCGTGGACCCCTCCAACACCCTGCTCCGCGAGGGGCCCGTGCTCAAGATCTCCTTCCGCCGCAACGACCCCAGGGAGCGTTACATTTTCCTGGTAGGGGTTTCGGGGCTGCAAATCCACAGCTGTTTATTGAAGGTCCAGGCGCTGTGTCCTAGGCAGGGAGGGGCTGCTCCTCTGTTCGCTTTCCTTTCGCACCTAGTGATCTTGGACTTCATGCGCTGCCTCTACGCCTCGGGGTGCCAACCCCTGTGCTTCCCAGATGGGCAAAGGGAGCAAAAGAGTGAGAATTTGAAGCCAGTCTGACTGGCTCCAAACCCCTGGCATTATTGTATGCTCTAGAGAGTGCAGCAGGCGGGAATTAGGTTAGCCATCAGACAGAACTGCCCAGGTTCATGCTGAAGAAGCTGTGGGATCTCCTGAGATCTGGCAAGGGGGTCCTGCAGGGCGTCTAAGTCTCCCATCAGCCCCTGTGCCCTGACCCCCTGGGGGAATGGCCGCGTTGATTTCTAGGTCTGCTTTGGCCCCTTGATGCCCATAGGCAAGGAGGCCCTTCAGCACCCTCTTACTGGGAAGGGGGCTCACAGCCCCTCCTTCAGCTCCTTCCCCATCATCCGTGATGACCCAGGAGCTGGTCCAGAATGTGGCCACAGTGAGGAGGGACCATCAGGGGTCAGCCCACCCTGGAAGCCCCTGTCCAGTGGTCCTGACTCCCCCCTGCCCACACTCACACTCCTGTCCCTACAGTTCAACAACATGCTGCTCTACTGTGTGCCCAGGGTCATCCAGGTGGGCGCCCAATTCCAGGTGCGGACCCGCATCGACGTGGCTGGCATGAAGGTGAGGAGTCCCCGCTCTGGAGAGGTGGGCGGGCTCTAAGGTCGGAGCCCGGTACAACCCCGCAGAGTGGCCATGGGAAGGTTAGGGTCAAGATCTCCCAGGGGCTTCAGGCCCCTGCCAGGTTCCTTCCTGGGTCCCCTGGCCTGGCCCACTCTGGGGCAGCATATGGCCAGGTGGCCTCATGCTGCTTTCCTGCTGTCTGTCCACACCCCAAACCACAGTGTGTGTGCCAGCCTTGGGTAGCTCACTAGAGGCAGATTTTGAGCCAGTAGGTCTGGCTGGGGCCTGAGAATCTGCTTTCTTTTCTTTTCTCTTTTCTTGTGTTTTCTTTTCTGTTGTTTTCTTTTCTTCTTTCTTTTCTTTTTCTTTCTTTCTTTCCTTCTTTCTTCCTTTCTTCCTTTCTCTCTTTCTTTTTTTCTTCTTTCTTTTCCTTCCTTCCTTCTTTCCTCCTTCCTCTCCACCCTCCCCTCTCTTCTTCCTTTCTTTCTTGTGGTGCTGAGGGAAACCAGGGCCTCACACATGCTGGCCAAGCACTCTGCCACTGAGCCACACCCCAGCCCTTGGACCCTGCATTTCCAGCCCCCTGCACATTCACAGGCTACTATCTGAGTAGGAAAAGACCACAGAGTGGGCCCAGCTGCTGACTCAGTGTCCCCATCCAGAGATGGCTGCCAATGAGCCAGGCCAGCAGGTGCCCCCTGATAGGCAGGTGTGCAAGTGGGCTCCATATCACCCCATCAAATCATTATGACAGCCCTGTGATGTAGTGGGTTTTCATCCCCTGGACTTTTTGGTTCTTACCTTTCAAAAATAATTTTGATTTTATTACTTAAAGTTAGTACATAGCCCCAAATCAAACAATATAAAAATCTATACAGTGAATAGTCTCTCCCCTGACCTGTCCTCTACCCCCCCTTCCCCAGTGCCTTTTGTTTTATGTTAAGTATTTTTGTTTTGTTTTGTGTTTTTTATTTGTTTGTTTGTTGTTGTTTTGCAGTAATTAGGGGCTGAACCCAGGTTGTTGCACATGCTTCGCAAGTGCTTTACCACTTGGCTACACCCTCAGCCCATTTAAAAAAATTTTTTTTTTTATCTTGAGATGGGGTCTCGCTACCCTGCTCAGGCTGCCTCTACCTCAAATTCGCAATCCTCCTGCCTGAGCTTCCCCAGGGCTGGATTACAGGTGTGCACCACAGCACCTGTCCTTTTCCCTAAGGAGCCTTTGGTCCTTTGAAGCCTTCCAGCGGTCATCTTTACAGATACAAGCAAAGGACGTGCTTCGTGTCCTTGCTTTGTGCCATGAACAGTGGTGTGCTGGACTCTGCACTTTGCCTTTTAACCACTCATCCTGGAACTTGTGGCGCTCAGTCCCCAGAGTGTCCCCACCCCCTGCTTAGCTGCAGGGCACCCACAGCAGATGGACCATGATTTAGTCCATCTGCAAGGAACAAGTCCATTGTCCTCAGTGGACCGCTGCAGCACAAGGGACCAGGGGACACCCCAGTGTGGTGTGCCTGTGTGTGCACGCGGACCTGTCATGGGCTCCACTTGAAGGAGCATGGAGCATGGCCCTAGAAAACCTGCCAGGCCACGTGGTGTGCTTGAGTCACACAGCAGACCCCGTATTGAGTGCCCAGACTAGGATTCAAGGGCTTGGATGCAGCTGAATCTGCACCCTGGGAGCTAAACCCCGCACTGAAGCCTCGAGTTCAGGAGTCTGTACAGAGGGACACAGCGGTGGTGGATGGCCAGGCTTAGAGGCAGGGGACGCCTCTCTGATGGCTCCCATCTAGTGGGTCCTGAGGGCTAAGAAGGCCCATCAGGCGCCAGGCGCGGTGGCACACGCCTGGAATCCCAGCGGCTCGGGAGGCAGAGGCAGGAGAATCGCAAGTTCGAGACCAGAGGCAGTCTGAGTAACTTAGCGAGACACTGTCTCAAGAAAAAGTCAAAAACATAGACTGGGGGTGCAGCTCAGTGGTCCAGCACTTGCAAAGCATGCAGACGCAAGGCCCTGGGTTCAAGCCCCAGTACTGGAAAAAAAAAAAAAGAAGGCCCATCAGGACCCAGGGACACCTAGGACCTCACAGCCACGCTCCACACCTGAGCTGCCTGAGGTCTTTTAGGGGTGCAGCCCCCACCTAGGACATCAAATTTCCATCCTGAAGTGGCCAGAGTGTCCCAAAGGCCAGGGTATGGGCAAGCGTGTTTATGTGGGGCCTTTGGTGAGCGAGACCAAGGAAAGATGTATACAGAGAACTACAGACAGAGAACCAGAGACATAGGAGGGGCAGAAAATCAGACCTAGAGAAAGATGCAGAGATTGATAGAAAAGCCAAGAAAATCAGAGACCAAAATGCAGACATAAAGAGGAAGTATTTGGAGGCTGGGTGTAGCTCAGTGGTAGAGTGTGTGCTTTGTGTGCTCAAGGCTCTCCGTTGGATCCCCAGCGCTAAAAAGGCTATCTGACCCAGGTGTAGTGGCACACACTTATATAGTCCCAGGAACGCAGGAGGTGGAGGCAAGAGGACCCTAAAAGACCTCAGGCAGCTCAGGTGTGGAGCGTGGCTGTGAGGTCCTAGGTGTCGCTGGGTCCTGATGGGCCTTCTTTTTTTTTTTTTTTTTTTCCAGTACTGGGGCTTGAACCCAGGGCCTTGCGTCTGCGTGCTTTGCAAGGCCAGAGGCAGCCTGTGTAACTTAGTAAGATCCTGACTCAAGATAAAAAATAAAGATGGGCTGTGGGTGCAGCCCAGTTGTAGAGCACTTGCAAAAGCACGTGTAAAGCTCTGGGTTCAACCCTGGTGTACCAAAAAAAAAAAAAAAAAAAGACCATCTGTAAGGACGAACCTGGGAATGTGCTGTGCTAGACTGAGTGCTGAGGGCTCAAGGCCCTGAGTGTACCTCATTCCTGGTGTCCACAGCACAGTGAGTGTGTCTCACACCTTAGCAGTCACACAGCACCCTCTCCTGGATGGCACGGGAATGGCAGGTGCAGAGCCATCCACAGCCTTGCATCTGAGGCTGGAGGCAGTCTGGCTTAGAACTATAATGGTCATTCCAACTGGCCTATGACTCACCCTTGCCAGCTTCTTCCTCTAGGGTGACAGGGAGCCCTCATTCTCAGCACCTGATTCTCCCAATGGTCTGCCCTGGTCTTAATGTTTTGCCATCACACACAGTACAAGCCTGCCAGGATGGAAGGGAGATAGGCATGCACCCCAGGGATTCTATGTGCAGCTGTGCAGGTTGTGCACTGTACATGGGTACCTCATTTAACAGACTGCCATCTGCAACTGACTACAAATTAGCCAGCTATGACAGTATCACAGATTGTATATTTATGGTAAGAATTGTCCAGCAGGTGGCAGTCAAACGTCTTGTTCCAAAAAAATCTGGATATTATACCAGTTTGCCAACAGATGTCAGTAGAGCATTTGAAGGAAGGGTGTCTTTTGGCAATGAGTACAAAGGGCTGTAAGGACTAGCAAGGCTCTGGACTTCACTGGGGAGGGTGGCTGGAGCTCAGGAAACTGTCTGGAGACCCAGTGGGGAACCTGAAGCTCTGATTGAGGATCCAGGGCATCTGGCCCTCAGGTCCAGAGCTCCCCCACTCCCCCTTTTCTACTTCTGGCCTCCAAACCCTGGGTCACTACCTTCATTTTCCTTTTCCCTCTCTGCTTTCTCCGACCTGAGTACTCTTGGAGTCTCGTGAGACCTCCTGACACCATCCCGCCCTTTCTTCCCAAGTGCATCTGTCTGCTGGGGCCAGGCCTAGTGTGCCCGACTCCTTCCTCACTGGCCAAGGGCTATGGGTTCGCCCCAGTCTGCCCAGCACCCCCAATCCCTTGCACATGCCTACCCACTGGGTGGCTTCCCCCAAATACTTCTTCCTTCCCTTGTGGCCCCCGCCATTCATGACCCCATGGGCCTCCCACGATCAGGGGTACCAGGTCCAAACTACACCAGGCCTTTCAGAGGGAAAGAACAGCTCCAAGGGCCATCAAGGCTGATGGGGGGAAGGATATGCTCATGGTCAGTGCTGGCTGGGACGTGGTGGGCAATGGCCTGGCACCAGGTAGCATAGAGGCAGCCGGGCTCCAGTGTCAGCTGGATTCAGTGGCAACAATGTTCCCAGGCAGAGGCTGTGGGGCTGCAGGTCTGTGTCTTCTGCTGTATTGACAAGTCTCTGCACACTGCAGGGGGAATCCATGCCCACAGGACTCTTGGAGGGGATTGGAAACATATTCTTCTACCTTACCGGTGGGGCTGAAACCCCAAGTTGGACTCCTTATTTTCCACTTTAAATGCTGGGTGACCTCAGGTCTCTTGATAATATCTGTCTTCTAAGACTGCTGTGAAGATTATTTAACTTATTATCGACTCCAACTCTAAGTATTCGGATGATTACAGACCTGCACCACCCTATGGACTTTTTTTTTTTTTTTTTTTTTTTGCAGTATTTGGGGGCTGAACCCAGGGCCTCATACTACTTTGCAGGTGCTCTGCCACTGAGCTGCACCCCCAGCCCATTTTTTATTTTTTATCTTGTGATAGGGTCTTGCTAAGTTATGCAGGCTGCTCCTGGCCTCAAAGTCACCATCCTCCTGCCTCAGCCTCCTGAGTCACTGGGATGACAGGCTGCGCCACCACGCCCAGCTTACTAGGGTACGTTTTCAGCCAAAAAAAATCATGCAGTACACCTTCCTAAGCTCACGGGACAGGTGCATCTAGTTTTGAGGTTCAGCCTTTTGCCAAAAACTCTCCCCTGCACTTCACACTAGGTCACCTTTGCTGCTACTACAATTCCGGAGCCTTAAGTTCCATTTGCATGCAGTGAGGCCCCATTGAAGGTGCATTTGCTTGGCTTGGCAGGACTGGGAAGGAGGTGAACAAGCTCTCCTTGCCATCCTCCCCTGTCCTTTGAATTGGAGTCATCCCTTAGGCCCAGCCCACCTCCCTCCACCCAGCAGTGCTGTGCCAGCAGCTGGGTATGAGCTGGGACCTCCTCTGCTGGCAGGTGCGGGAGCTGACTGATGCAGAGTTCCCACACTCCTTCCTGGTTTCTGGGAAGCAGCGCACCCTGGAGCTGCAGGCACGGTATGTCCCGGGGCTCTGGCAGGTGGGTGGGGGAGCCCCACGGAGCTGCTTTCCTTAGCATCTGGGTTCACTTTCCTTCCGATCAGGTCCCGGGAGGAGATGATTTCCTGGCTGCAGGTATGGGAATATTCCAGGGCCCCCAGGATTCCAACCATAGCCTACTCACGCCCAGGTGGAGGGAGGGTGCTCTGAATTGTGCATGCTCTGTGTGCATGTGCATGTACCTTTGTGTACACATACCCCCGGGCTGGGGTGTGTTCACCTTCGATCTGTACTCCTTAAGGAATTGCCCTGTGCTAGTTTGAAATCAGCCCTGGGTTCAAATGTTGCTGCCTTTCATGCCTTGCTGGGTAGCCTGAGGTCAGTTGCATAACCTCTCTGAGTCTTAGTTTTTACACCCATAATCTGGGACTAAAATTTTCTCCTTCCTTTACTCAGGGCATGTGGCTTAACATATGGGGCTCGCCCCCATAGGTGTGTGTTGGAGACATGGGTGCATTGACAGAGAAGAAGCCCTCCCTCCCTGTCCTCAACAACCCCAACTTTCCCCAGGCCTGCCAGGCAGCCATTGACCAAATGGATAAGAGGAATGAAACCTTCAAGGCTGCAGTCCAGGGACCTGATGGCGATGCACAGGAGCAGGAAGTAAGCAAAGCATTTCATAGCCCTTGCCAGCTTGCTCCCTCTCGCTCTACCCACACCAGCTCACGGGGACAGCAGGACTGATTTGGAGGAATGGGGAAAACCTTTCTGTCCTTGTGCTAGTCAGCTGGTACATCACTGTGACAGAGGAACTGACTGGAACAAACAGCAGGGAAGAGATTTATTGGGAGTTCACAGTTAGGATTTCTGTCCATAAAGGCAGGGCAAGAATATGGCACAGCAGCAGGGCAGGCATGGCAAGGTCCCTGGTAGAGAACTTCATGTCATGGCAGATCAGAAGCAGAGAAAAGGAACAGAATCTTGGGGTCCAGGGAAAAACCTCCAAAGTCCCACCCCAGTGATATCACTTCCGCTAAGCTAGATCCCACCTCCTGAAGTTCCTCAGCTTCCACAAACAGTGTCACCAGCTGGGAACCAAACGTCCAAACACATGACCTTTAGGGGATATTTTAGATTCAAACCATGACAACCTGCTACCTAACAGCACCCCAGCCAATGACTGAGGGCCAAAGTCTTCCCCATTAGCAAACTGGCCTTTGAAGCCTCCATACCCAGCCATCCAACTGGGGCAAAGGTTTCTCGCCTCTGTGGCTGTGGCTGGAGCAGCCAAGCAGTTTCAGGTTTAACCAGGAAGCTACAAGATGGGAGGGGCGGGACTAAGGGAGGACACCTGGGACTTGATCTCACATTCGAGCTCTGAGTGACTGCTGAGTCCTCTGACCTCGCAGGACCTCACTTTGCCCACCTATAAAATAAGAACATTAATAACTGACCTATCACAAGGGCTTCATCAGTTCAGTAGTTTGGTGGGGAAACCCTGGGAACAGACTCTGTCCGGAGCAGGTGCGCAGAAGCTCCAGGACTTCCAAAGGTGGGACAAAGGATGCCAGGAAGCATCCACTGTCACCCAGCTCCCCTTCCTCTCACAGCTGCTGTCTGAGGAGCTGGGCCTCCGGGCACCACAGTGGGTCCGGGACAAGATGGTGACCATGTGCATGCGATGCCAGGAGCCCTTCAATGCCCTGACCCGCCGGCGCCACCACTGCCGGGCCTGCGGCTACGTGAGTCCTCCTGCCCAGGCCGGTGCAGGCCAGCCAGGCCTCCTTCTGTCCTGCCCAGGCCCGCTCCCCTCCCCGACGCACCCCAGGAGCGTTCTCCTCTCCTGGACCTCACAGTGCCCAACTTTGAAGCCGGGGTACTCGTGTCTCGTTTTAGAGATGGGAAGGTAGGGCTCAGAGGGGTGCAGCAACTTACTCCAGACACCACTTGGGGCCCGACCTCTGCGTGCACCTGCTTTCTGACCACATTTCCCAAGGCCCCAGGCCCAGAACGAGGACATGGTCTGTCCCAGGCCGGTGACCTCCTACACACCCCCTCCCCAGCCCTATATCATACACACTCACCTCCCATGTCATCATCTGCCCCCCTCCCTCTCCCCTCCCCCGCCTCCTGTACTGGGGACAGAATCCAGGCCCTTGCGCAGGCCAGGCAAGCACGCCACCACGCAGCGCCATCCCCAGCCCCCAGCCTCTCTTCTCCACGGCTCACTGCCTCTCCTCTTCCTGGCACGCCCTCAGCACGCTGGCACCTGATAGGTTCTGTCGCTGACTCCGCCCACCTGGGGAGCGGACCTCGGTTTCCTCACCTGGGCCGCGGAGTTCTCACATCTGCCTCTAGTGTGGCAGAGGGGCTCATCTAAAGAAGGCTCCATCCCGCGCCTTTCCGCCTCCGTAGCTTAGGCAGGGCTCAGGGGCCAGCAGCGGCCACTCTTGTCTTCAGAGGCAGAACCCGCGTGGCTTTCAGCGCGTGCTGCCCTCAAGCTGTAACCTACGGGCACCTCAACCCCTCCATATGCTCTACAAACAGAAGCCTGGTGTGTCGGGGGAGGTCAAGTAGGCAAGGTTGCAGTCAGTCAGGGAGATGTCCCCAAATCATATCAGACTGCACTCAGGACAGAAGTAAATTTCTAGGACTGCAGACACACCTCGTACAAGTGTAAGGAGTAAGATTTGTCCCTAAGCAGCCCTTGGAGGATCTGGGGTGTCTGCAGTTATCCTTGGTGCTGAGAACGAGAGACAAATCAATTCCCACTCACAGCCCAGAGGCCAGTGTCTCAAAGCTTATTATAAATAGCGAAGTAATGCAAAGGCACAAGAAATAACTCCATACAGGTACCTGCCCTGCAGCTTGGGACAGAATATTCCAACAACGAATGAAATGTATCATCTTTGCTTGAGCTCCGAATCGGGCAAGGAGAAAAGCTACCAAGGTCATTAGGGGGCCCAGATGTGAAATGTGATGGTAGACGGCATAGAGATAGTAATATTGTCTCCAGGTGAAATATCCCCAGTGTGACCTAATTGTAAGTAGGAGCTGGGCATGGTGGTGTACACCTGTAAGCCCAGCGCTCAGCAGGCTAAAGCTGGAGGATGGTGAGTTGCAGACCAGCCTGGGCTATACAGAGAGTTCCAAGTCAGCTTGGGCCGTGTGGACAGACCTTGTCTCAAAAAAAAAAAAAAAAAAAAAAGCAGGCAGGCATGGTGGCACATGCTAGTAATCCCAGTGATTCAGGATGCAGAGGCAGGAGGATTGCAAGTTTGAAGCCAGAGGCAGCCTGCGTAACTTAGGGAGACCCAACTCAAAATTTAAAAATACAAAATGGGCTGGGGTACAGTCCAGTGGTAGAGCAAAACTTGCAAAGTATTTGCAAGGCTCTCAGTTCAACTGCTAAGTACTGCCAAACAAAACAAAACAACAACAACAACAAAAAAAAAAACACGATATATTAGATAGGAAGGAGAATGCCCTTGTTCTTAGAGATACCAGCTCCATACTTAAGGGTGAGATGTCAAGATGACTAATGTATACTCATGTGGTTCAGAAAAAATATATATACACACATATATAGAAAGAGATAAAGTAAATGTGGCAAAAGTGTTAATAATTGGTGAATTTGGTGAGGGGTGACGTATTCTTTCATCTTGCCTATAGGCTTGAAATATTTCAAAATTAAAAGTTGATTGAGAAAATAAGTATTTGCTAGTTACATTAAACAGTTTAAATCCCTCAAATAAAATAAAATACTGCTAAGGCAAATAAAGCCCTGTGGGCTGTGCAGGAGCTTTGGCCTGACTCCAGAGGTTCTCATGCCTGTGCACATCTCCATGCTTGGGAGTTGGTGAGTCATCCTTTCGGTGGCTCAGGTGCCAGTTTCTGTCTCCCTTGCCTGCCAGAAAGGCACCCTGAGAGGGTGGGGTGGGCAGGCACGCTGGGTAGGGCACCCCAGTGACTCCCTGGCTGCCTAGCTGGTAAGCGCTTCCTTTCTTCTGCTCTTCTCTCCCCTCCCCAGTTCCCTGCCTCCTTGCACACCCCAGTCATGCCTCTTAAGCCCAATTCCCCAGGACAATCCAGAGTCAGCCTGCTGGGGCTTCACCCCCGTAGGCCATGGTAACCCTACTTCACAAAGCATTCCTGGCAGATCTTCCTGGCACAAACTACTCCATTTTTCCCCCCAGCACTGGGGAGTTGAACCCAAGTCTTCACACATGCTTTTTGCAAGAGCTTTACCACTGGCCTGCACCCCTCAGCCTCTTTTTTATTCTTTATCTTGAGACAAGGTTTCCCTGAGTTACCCAGGCTGCCTCTGGCCTCAAACCTGCAATCCTTCTGCCTCCTCTCCAAAATCGATAGGGTTACAGGTGGGAGCCACTTCATGGACACTTTGTTGTTGTTAGGTGCCATCAAGTCGTGTCCGACTCATAGTGACCCTCATAGGGTTTTCAATGGCAGATTGTTTTGGGATTGCCTTGGGAGTGGGTTGCCACATCCTTCTCCCATTTTTGTGGTGCTGGGAATCAAACTCAGGACCTCAGAGACTGCAGAGTGGCGTTCTACCAACTGAGCTAAATCCCAGCCCCTCATGGACCCTACCTGTCATTTTTATGTTAGAACACTCTGGGCTGAGAGAGCAGAGTGCAAAATTTGCACGAATTGCAATGTAAACCATGGAACTCTAAAAGCAGACTCACTGGAGGTCAGGGGACAGTCAGGTTCGGGCCTGGCGCAGTGAACCCTGGGAAAGGCAAGGGGTCTGCCAGGGCCTGTTCAGGGTGAGGCCCCCAGGCTACAGTGAAGGGAGAGAGTCAGGGCCCCAACCTGCAGGGAGGCCCTCGGCCAGCTCAGGGACCACCTGCTTCTGGCCCCAGGCTTGCTTTCCCCCTCCTGCCCCCGGTTGCTCTCAGGTCCCTGTCCCCACAGGTGGTGTGCGCCAGGTGCTCAGACTACCGTGTGCAGCTGAAATACGACCCGGACAGGCCCAACCGCGTCTGCCTGTCCTGCTACACATCCCTCACCGGCAACACGCTCCCGCAGGACAGGGAGGACAGGAGGCGGGGCATCCTGGAGGTGAGGGGCTCGGTCATCCACAGTGGTCGGGCCCTTCAGTGAGTGCGGGCTGGGCACCACCTGAGCTGGCCCTGTCCTCCAGGCTGAGGAAAGGCTTCGTGGTCTCTCCATCCCTCACTCTTTGGCCTCTCTGCCCACAGACCCTTCCCCCAGCCCTAACAGCATGGGGACTGTCACCAAACGGGGGCAGCTTGTGGCCACAGAGTGTCACCCAGGCTCTTCCGCCTGCCCTCTGCATCCCCATCAATGACAGCCTGACCCTTCTGGACAGTTGTCATTCTTCTCCCCATGCTTGCCCCGCCCTCATGTCCCAGGGGGGTGGAGAGAATGGGGGCACTGGTGCCATCTGACTGATGGAGAGACTGAGGCTCAGTCAGGCAGAATGCAGCCTCCATCCTGAGAGGAGCCAGGAGCCACTGGTCCTGGCTCACTGAGCCCAGCTCCAGAGGTGACTTGCCCACGATCACACTCTGGTCTCTGCCTCAGATGCTCCATGCACTACCCCAGGGCCTCTTAGAGCTACTCCCACACTCATGGCTGCCCCTCCTTCGTACCACAAATGCAGTGTCAACCAGTCCAAACACTGGTTACCCCCGTCCCTCATAAAGGCCAGGTGGATGCTCCCACTGTCTCTCAGAGATGAGGGAGGGTCCCAGCCTATTCCTAAGATCTGCTCCCAGGTTCGAGCTGGTTCCTTCTCGTGGACATCTGCCCCCTTTCCAGCCCTGATCCCTGCAGGCCCTGTCCCTGCCCAAGCCCTCCCTGTCCACCAGGCAGCACCCTGCTCCTAGAGAGGGTCCGCCCCTCGGCAGGGCCCAGTTTTGTGCCCTGAGGAATTCTCCAGTGATGAACCCCCCTCCCCCACATGAGCATGCTCACTTCAAGTTCAAGCTGGCTGAGGTTCTGCTGCATCCCTGTCACAGGCTAGCTGGGGCTCGTGGGCCCATGGTGGGACCTCCCTGAGCCACAGGAACAAATAGCCCCTCCTTGCAGTATTGTGGCAAAGATTAAGAATAGTGAATGTGCTGGGCGTGGTGGCGCACGCTGTAATCACAGTGACTCTGGAGGCTGAGGCAGGAGGATCACGCGCTCAAGGCCAGAGGCAGCCTGCACAACTTAGTGAGACTACGTCTCAAAAGTTTAAAAACAAAGGGCTGGGAATGTAACTCAGTGGTAGAGCCTGGGTTTAATCCTCAGTAATTGGCCCCACACAAAGAGGGATAGTGATTGGCGGCCTCCTGGCCAACATCTGACACCTGTGGTTCTCTGTCTCTCCTCATTTTTGCTTTCAGAAAGGGGCCTCATCGGGGCCTGACCGGAGTCTGATGTGCAGCTTCCTGCAGCTCACTGGGGACAAATGGGGCAAGAGCGGCCCCCGGGGCTGGTGTGTGATCCCCCAGGATGACCCCCTTGTGCTCTACATCTATGCTGCTCCTCAGGTAAAGACATGACCTGCCCCACCCTGGCCTCACCCTTCCCACCGTGTGTGAGGAAGAAAGGAGGTTCTGAGTGAGAATCGTTTCCCTAAGCCAGATGAGGAAACTGAGGCCCAGTACGGGTGTAATACCCTCAGGTTAGTGGGTTTTAGAGCTGCGCCCTGACCACAGCTTTCAGCTGCTCTTGTCCCCCACCAGCCCACCCCCTTCACGTGAGTTTGAGATGTGCATGGCGATGTGTGATTGTTACCTTCAAAGCGACTATCTGGGGCGGGGGACAGCGGCCCATGGCTCTCTGCTCCCACAGGACATGCGGGCTCACACCTCCATCCCCCTGCTGGGCTATCAGGTGACTGCTGGATCCCAGGGGGACTCCCGAGTCTTCCAGCTGCAGCAGTCAGGCCAACTCTACACCTTCAAAGCTGAGACAGAGGAGCTGAGGGGCCTCTGGGTGAAGGCCATGAAGCGGGCAGCCAGCGGCTGGGACCCTGGGGAGCCCAACCTTGGGGCCCTGTCTGACTGAGCCGCAGCCAGCTGCCCCCTGCCTGTCTCTCCTATGCCTGGCCAGGCCCCTGCCATGGGCTGACCTGCGGCTCAGTCACCCTCCCCCAAGCTGGGCTTTCCCATAATCTGTTCCTGTTGCCTGGTCCCAGACTGCGCATTCAGAAGCCATGCATCCATTCAGAAGCCATGCATCCATTCAGAAGCCATGCATCCATTCCTTTGGAAAGGAGGCAGCCAGGTGTCACTGTTTGCTGGGGTGGAAGGAGTTCTTGAGCCCTAGGACATCCAGTGCTAAAACTAGGTGGTGCCAGGGACCCAGGACTGTTGTCACCAAGCCTGCTCATGACTGTTACCTGGAACACACTGAAAAAATATTGCTGAAAAGTATATACAAGTTAATTCTGAAATTAAAAAATACCAATTCCTGTGTCTGCTGCCAGTGATCTTTGATTTTTTTTTTTTTTCTTTTTTTTTTTTTGGTGGTACTAGGGGGTTGAACCTAGGGCCTCACACATACTTTGCAAGTACTCTACCACTGGGCTGCACCCCCAGTCCATTTTTTAATTTTTTATTCTGAGACAAGGTGTTGCTACGTTGCATAAGTTGCCATTGGCCTCAAACTTGTGATCCTCTTGCCTCTGCCTCCCGAGTCGCTGGGACTACAGGCATGTGCCACTGCACCTGGCAGATCTTTGATTTACCTGGTCCACGGTGGGGGAGGATATTTTTCAAAAGTACCCAGAAGTCTCACAGGTAGCCTGGGATGAGCACCTACCGAGTGCTGTATGATGGTTGTATAAGTGATAAATACCTACTGTGCCAGGCACTGGGCTAGATGTTTTATGTGGATTATCTCATTTTCACATCACGAATTACAATTCCCATTTTTGTAGATAAGGATAATGACTCAGAGAGGTTTAATGATTGGCCCAGGGTCACACAGCTAATAGATGCCAGAGCCAGGTTTTCGTCCAGTAGATTTAAGTCAGACGTCTTTCTATTAGAGAGCAGAACACTAAGGCAGGGAGAGAGAGGAGGAGAGTGGGAGAGGCAACGGAAGGAGAAAGTGAAGAAAAGGGGGAGATAGCAGGGAAAAGGCGGGAAAAGTGAGGCACAGCTGTCTGCCCCATAGTGGTGGAGGCGACTGATTTTTTCAAAAGAGACCACTAAGAGGTGGCAGTGGCCAACAGTGGCCCCCAACTGGGCGAAGACACCCTTGACTGCTCCCAGCAGGCCCTCTTTTGTTGGACTGTGCTGCACTAAATTTAAGATGGATGAGTCCCAGGTCCCCTTTGCTGGGCATGCAGTCTGCCTGCCTCCAGCCTGGCCACTTCCCTGCTGCAGGGTGTCTCCAAAGCCCCACAAAACTTCACAGGCACTGTCTTTGGGGACGAGGCTGGCCATGAGCTCATTCCTTCGCTCATTCAGTCAAGAGATATTGAGCACCTTCGAGGAGCCACATTCAGTGCCTGGATGGGGACACAGAGGTGACAGAGACAGCCAGACATTTGTGCCTGTGTGGAGTTTGTATTTTAGTAAGAAAGACAATCAGTAAGTAAAATATAGAGCATACCAGATGTAATAAGGGCTTAAATTAGATGACCAGCCATTCTGTACTTTCCTAGTTTTAAAATTCAAAGTCTTGAATTGCAGGAAACCCCTTCCATTCCAGGCAAACTGGGACAACTGGTCACTCCAGCAGGAAGAAAGAAAAAGAAGGGAGGGAGGGAGGGAGGGAGAGAGAGAGAGAGAGAGAGAGAGAGAGAGAGAGAAGGAGAGAGGTACACAGGGCAGGAGGGAGGAAAAAAAAGAGAGTAAAGGTGTGTGTGCCTGCAGCTGTACTACTGTAGTGTCAGATCTCGGAAGCTAAACAGGGTCAGGCCTGGTTAGTCCTTGAATGGAAGACCGCCTGGGAACACCAGGTGCTGTAGGTTTGAGAGAAGGACCCAGCAACCCACTCCTAAAAAACAGCCAGCCATTGAAAACCCTGTGAATAGGAGAGAAGCACTGATAATAGTGTTTCACCTGTTGTACATAGGGTTGCTATGAGTCAGACACCGACTCAAAAACATCTAACAACAACAAGAAGAAAGGGGTGTGTGTGCACGTGTGTGTATGTGTGTGCATGTTTAAATGGAAAATTAGGGAAGGGCTCATTAAGAAGTTAATGTTTGCTGGAAGCTGTGGAGCACATCTGTAATTCCAACGACTCAGGACACTGAGAAAGGAGGATCACAAGTTCGAGGGTAGAAGCAGCCTGCACAATTTAACAAGACTTTCACTCAAAATAAAAAAATGAAACATGAGCTGGGGGTGCAGGCCAGTGGTAGAGCACTAGCAAGGTATGCACAGGGACCTAGCTTCAGCCCCTCAGTTCTGAGAAAGAGGGTAGGGAGGGAGGAAGGAAAGAAGGAAGGATGTGTTGAGCTGGGCATGGTGGCTCAGACCTGTAATCCTGGCACTTAGGAGGCTAAGCCAGGAGGATCATGAGTTTAAGGACAGCCCAGGCTATATAGAGAGACTATGTCTCAAAAAATGACAATAAAAGCCAGGAGTGGTGGCGCATGCCTGTAATACCAGTGGCTCAGGAGGTGGAGGCGGTAGGATCGCAAGTTCAAGACAGAGCCAGTCTGCATAACTTAGACCCTGTCTCAAAAAGTAAAAAAAATGGGATGGGGGTGCAGCTCAGTGGTCCAGCACTTGCAGAGCATGCAAGTGCAAGGCCCTAGGTTCAACCCCCAGTACAAAAAAAAAAAAAAGACAACAACAACAACAACAACAACAAAATGACAACAACAAAAAAAAAAAAAAGAAAGAAAAGGAAGGAAGGGAGGGAGGGAAGAGAAAGGAAGGAAGTAAGGAAAGAAAGTGGGAGGAAGGAAGGAAGGAAGGAAAGAAGGAAGGATGGATTGAGCTGGGCATTGTGGCTCATACCTGTAATCCTGGCACTTAGGAGGCTGAGGCAGGAGGATCATGAGTTTGAGGGCAGCCTAGGCTATATAGAGAGACTCTCTCTCTCAAAAAATGACAACAAAAAAAAAGGAAGGAAGGGAAGGAGGAGAAAGGAAGGAAGGAAAGAAAGGAAGGAAGGAAGGAAGGGAGGGAGGGAGAAAGAAAAGAAGGAAGGAAGACGATCTCAATGAAAGAAGTAAGGGAGGGAGCCATGCAGATACCTGGGAGGAAAATGTTCGAGGTTGACAGGCAGCAGGTGCAAAGGTCCTGAGATGGGAGGCTGCTTAGTGCATGCAAAGAACAGTGAGGAGGAGAGATTGGCTGGAGCAGGGGGGAGACGGCAGGGGAGAACATCAGAGCTTCACCGGTGGTGGGATGGAGGCAGATGTGCAGGACCCCTGGGACGGTGAAAGAGATGGGTTAACAGGCTCCCCTGCTGCTTATTGAAATAGAAGGGGGATGAGAGTAGGAGTTTTGAGCAAGGCTGGAGCAGAGAGGGCAGGAGGAGGGCTTGGACCCTGGGTTTATTTGGAAGGAGGCGTGGACAGGATTCACTTCCAGGGCAACTGTGGGGAAAAGGAAGAGGGCAGCCAAAGCCAAAGTCATGGCCTCTGGCTGGGCACACGGAGGGTGGACTGGCCCTGAATTAGGTAAGAAGACCATGGCAGGAGAAGGGTGGGGAGTAACAAATATGAGATCACCAACATGGGCAAGCTACAGTGAGGTGCCCACTCCAGGCCAGCAAGGGGCCAGGCATCCAAGCTCAGGAGCCAGGGTAGGCTGGGGCGGGAAAGGTCCACTGGGAGGGATTCTGAGTGCGATGGAGGACTGAGTCCAGCGCCCCCTGCCATTCTAACTGTGTCCCATTTGAGAGTTCATCCGGAGGAAGTAGGCCCTTGTCCCAAGGCTCATGGTGAGCTGCTCATTGCACATTTTGACTATAGTCCCTGAGTTGGAAACTACATAGGTATCTTTCCAAAGGAGACTCATTAAATAAACTTATACCCATCGAAAGCAACTCATTAGATTAACTCTGGTGCATCTGAGCGGTGGGAAACTGCAAATTTGACAAGGAGCCTGACATCTCAGGGAGGCAGCTCCATGAGAGATCACATATCTACTGTGCTTGAGGTCCTGGGTTTGATCCCCAGCACTGCAGAGGAGGGGGAGGAGGAGGTAAAGGAGGAGGTGAAGGAGGAGGTGAAGGAGGAGGAGGAGGAGCAGCAGCAGCAGCAGCAGCAGCAAGAACCTTAGATCATAATGTATAGACGTGAACTGTTAAGTGAATAATAACCATGGAAGGAGCTAACATTTTTGAATACTCACTGTGTGCTGTATATGGTACTAAGGCCTTGGTGAAGACCATTTCATTCTCCCTATCTTTCAGAATGGGGCTGGGATTTAGCTCAGTTGGTAGAGAACCGCTTTGCAGTCTCTGAAGTCCCAGGTTCGATTCCCAGCGCTGCAAAAATGGGAGAAGGGCCGGGCGTGGTGGCGCACGCCTGTAATCCCAGCGGCTCGGGAGGAGGAGGTGGGAGGATCGCAAGTTCGAGACCAGAGGCAGGCTGCGTAATTTAGGGAGACCCTGCCTCAAAAAAGTAAAAAACAAAAAATGGGCTGAGGTGAAGCTCAGTGGTCCAGCACTTGGAGAGCATGCAGGCGCGAGGCCCTGGGTTCAACCCCCAGTACCACAAAAAAAAAAAAAAAGAAAGAAAAAGAAAAGAAAAAATGGGAGAAGGAGGTGGCAATCCACTCCCAAGGCAATCCCAAAACAATCATCCATTGAAAATCCTATTAGGCAGCTAAGCTCTGTGGCAGAGGCCTGTAATCCCAGCAACTTGGGAGGCAGAGGCAGGTGGACCTCAAGTTTGAGAGCAGAGGCAATCTGCATAATTTAGCGAGACCCTGTCTCAAAAAGTCAAAAAAATGGGCTGGGGGTGCAGCTCAGTGGTCCAGCACTTGCAAAGCATGCAAGCACGAGGCCCTGGGTTCAAACCCTAGTACCGCCAAAAAAAAAAAAAAAAGAAAAGAAAAGAAAAGAAATAAAGAAAAAGAAAACCCTATGAGGGTCACTATGCATCAGACACTACTTGATGGAACCTAACAACAACAATATCTTTCAGAACAGATATGATATGTAATTCTCAAATTACAGGTGAGGGAACGGAGATGGGGATGGTTGAGTAAGTTGCTCATGGCCACATAAATCAGGGTAGAACAGGTAGAGTTCCTGACTCTGGAGACCCTGCCTGCATAGGAACATTTTACATCTGCTTCATCTAAAGAGACACAACTTGTAAATCTATGTAATCCTGACTTTGTCTAATAAAGCCACCTTGCCTGGGCAAATCAATCCATCAATAACGAAGTAAAGGGGCCCACCACACACTGGGAGTGGTTGTTTTGCTGTCTCCTTTAGGTTCTTCTGTGGTATTTAATATTTTTTTAGCATCGTGTATTAATTTTTTATTTTTATTTTTGCATTAATGGGAAGTTAAGCCCAGGGCCTTATGCATGCTAAGAAAGTGCTCTACCACTGAGCTGCACCTCCAGCCCCTATATTTATTTTTTATTTTGAGACAAGATCTTGCTAAGTGATGCAGGCTGCCTCTGGCCTCAAACCTGTGTTCCTCCTGCCTCTGCCTCTGGAGTCACTCAGATCACAGGGGTGTGCCACCATGCCCGTTGGCTTTTCTTTTCTTTTTTTCCTGCAGTGCTGGGGAAGGAACTGAGTGTCTTGCACACACTAGGCAAGTGCTGTACCATGGAGCTATATCCACAGCCCTTTTATGTTTCTGTTTTTGCCCCGGCCTCAGACTCTGGATCCTCCTGCCTCAGCCTCCCGAGTGCGATGATTACAGGTGTGCACCACCCCACGTGGCCATCATGCTTTACCTCTATAATCACAAGAATAAAAGACCTTTCCCACTGAGTGGGAAATAAGTAAGGAGCCAGGGAAGACTTGCCTGTCCCGGCTCCTTCCCTGAGGCCTGACCTGTCACCGTAGTCATGGATGTCCCAGTGCTGAGGCCAGAGGCCCTTTGGCCAGCCTGGGAGCTCCAGACAGCTGGAGGAGAACAAATGTGGAGACCTGGAAACTTGTCATGAGGAGAAAGTAGAGGCCGAGGTCAGGGATCCTCTAGAAAGCCATGGATTTGGTGAACTCGGGGATCTCCACAGAGCCACTGAGGTTCAAGTAGGACTGTGTGACTGGGGAGGCCCCAACCTTCCCTGGGCACCACAGGCATCTTGCTGCCCCCCATGACACTGGGCATCCCAGGCTCAAGTCCCAGCAGGCGGCAAAGACTCTACGGACCTTCAATTTTATTTTATTTTATTTTATGTTATGTTATCTTATGTTATTCTATTTTTTGTTGTTGTTGTTTTTGCAACACCTGGAACTTGAACCCGGCACTTCGCGCATACTTGGCAAGTGCTCTACCACTGGGCTGCACCCTCAGTCTATTTTTTATTTGTTTATTTGGAGAGTGTCTTACTACCTCTGCCTCAAACTCTTGATCCTCCTGTCTCTGTCTCCCAAGTCATTGGGACTACTGGCTGCACCATTACACCTGGCTTGGACCTCCCATTTTTGCTCCTGAAGGTCCTTTCCTGTGAAGGGCTGGAGGTGTCCCCAGTAGGCAGACTTTGGAGCCCACTCACCCCACCCTAGAGGGGAAGCTCACTGAGGGCTCAGCTGCCATCTACCAAAGCCTGGGGGGCCTTGAGGACCCTGCCTCTCTGCCTTCCGCCTGGAGCATCCTGCCTCAGCCCAAGAAAACTGGCCCAGCCACGGCACACGGGGCTCTGCAGACTCACTTCAGGCTCCTGTTCGCTTATTTCTTGCCCTGCATTTCAGGCTACCATGCATTGAGTGTTTACTATGCAGTGAGTTCGGAGTCATCTCATTTCCTTCTGAATCAGCTTTTTTTTTTTTTTTCTTTTGCAGTCCTGGGGACCAAACCCAGGGCCTTGCACATGCCCTGGCCCCAGAAACACCCTCTGATATCAGATCAAGTGTGCAAATGCATACATGAGCAAGGAGAAGCCTATCAGGGTGAAAGACTTTGTCCAAGGTCACCCAGCCAGTGA
This sequence comes from Pedetes capensis, assembly GCA_007922755.1. Taxonomy (NCBI): domain Eukaryota; kingdom Metazoa; phylum Chordata; class Mammalia; order Rodentia; family Pedetidae; genus Pedetes; species Pedetes capensis. The sequence continues at coordinate 93,220 of VMDO01006455.1, forward strand.
GTATGGACCTCACATTCACACCCGGGCCCGCCTGATTCCAGGTCTGGCCCCAGCCGGCGCTAGGGGGCAGTGTGTCCACAGGCATAGCAGTCAGGCCACCACACAGTCCTGCCACTTACTATGTCCTCTTGGGCAAGACTCTTCATCACCCTGCCGGGTTTTCTCGCCAGGGTTTTACCTCCTGGGGACTGAGGGAGGAGGGTGTCAACTGAATGAAAAAGTGTCCAGCACTCAGAACATTGGCAGCCACGTGGTCACTGCCCTGAGGCATCTGTGGTTCCCATCAGCTCTTCACAATATACTGCATGTCATTTGCTGCTCCACAAACAAGACTTTGAGGGCAGCTGGCTCAGGGTTACAGGGCCACTTCTCAAGGTCCCCGGGGGTGGGGGGGATCAGCCAGTGGGAAGTGGCTTCACTACAGAGCTAAATGAGGGGAAAGGGAGTTAGGAGAAGCAAGTGGCCCCTACAACCTTGGTCAAATCCACCCTTTCCATAAGCTTGGGTGAAGGGAGACAGTCATAATATAGTTGCCAGCATCTCCACGCTCCAGAAATTTCCCCATGCTGTCTTTTATGGCCAGCCCCAGCCCCTGCCCCTTGCCTCTGGCAAATTTGACCTGTTCTCTGACCTATGATTTGGCTTTTTCTACATGTCATGTGAGTGAAATCAGCGCTTGGGCCTTTTGCTCAGGATGGTATAGCTGAGGCTCCAGTGTTGTTGCATGGATCAGGGGCTGACGACTTTCCATCGTGGAGGGCTTCTCCTTCCCCTGGTGGGGAGGCCACAGTCTGCCCACCTGGCAGCTGAAGGACTGGATCATTTCCATTTGGGGAAATTATGAGTGATGCTGCTTTGGACTATAAACACTCCTGTTAGGTTTTTTTCTGAGAATACATTTTCTTTTCTCTAGGACAAACACCTAGAATTGGGTCACTGGGTTGTATGGTAAATGCATGATTAACTTTATCAGAAACGCCCAAGCTACTCTCCACATGTGCTGGGCTGTCTTGCATTCCCACCAGCAATGTGGGAGTCCCCACTACACACAGCATTTGCTATGATCGGATTCTTGTTTTGCTTTGTTTTTGCTTTTTTTAAAAAAAACATTTTATTTTGTTTACTTTAACTAATTAATTAATTAGCTAATCTGCAGTGCTGGGGTGGAATCCAGGACCTTGACCATGCTAGGCAAAGGCTGTACTGCTGACCTGCACTTTATTGCAGTACTGGAGGTTGAACCCAGGGCCTCTCACCTGCTAGCCACTGCTAAGCTGCAGCCCCCCAACCTCTATTTTATTTTCTATTTTGATACAGGTTCTTGCTAAGTAGCACAGGCTGCCTCTGGCCTTTAGCCTGTCATGCTCCTGCCTCAGTCTCCTGCATTGCTGGGATTACAGGCGAGCACCACAAAACCAACTTGATGATTGACTGATTGATTGATTGATTGAGACAGGGTCTAGCTAGGTAGCCCAGGCAGGCCTCGAGCTCTCCATTCTCCCGCCTCAGCCTCCTGAGAGCCAGGATTGCAGGTGCCCGTCCTCACACTCAGCTGTCTCTTCATTTTAGACATTCTTATGGGTGTCCAGTGCTCACAACCGTTTAAAAATGTATGAATAGAAAAAATAAGGCCTTAATGAATAACGATTTTGCAAATGGTATCACTGAAGCACCTACTATATGCCTGTTAGTATATCAATACTTTCAAAGCCCCAGGGCAGCTGGTCTCATGGGAAGGGGACCTGTTGACAGTCTGAAACGCTCACACCCCAGCTCTGGTGAGGGCTGTTAGGCACATCACCCGACCTCTGAGCCTCCACTTATTCATGGTAAACTAGTGAAGCAAACGCTCCTCACAGGGTTCCGTGCGCAAACCAAACAAGGCAATGCAAGCAAGGCTCCCAGCCCATAGCAGGAGTTCAACAGCCACAAATCCAGTGGCTCCTGGCTGGTTCTGGCCATGTTCTCTGCACATTCCTGCATTGCTGGGATAAGTCATTCTAGCAGCAAGCCCCTTGGCTTCAATCTTCAGCACATATTCCCAAAGGAGCCCCTGCTCACACCTCACCCCTCTCACATGCCACCACTCTGGTCTAAACCACCATAATCTCTGATCCAAAAAGCCCTTTGGTCCCCAGGCACCCCTGGTGGTCATTTTCCACACAAGTCTTTTAGATCTGAAACCCCATCCAGAGGCCTCTTTCCAACCCTCCAGAGACATCTCATGTCCTCCTCTCCTCATGGTCCACCAGGCCCTTTGTGATCTGGCCCTTGGTTTGCCTCTCCTCCCCTTACACCCGCCTGTGTCCCTCAGCACACTCATACCTCAGGACCTTTGCAGCTGCCACTCTTGCAACCTGGAAGCTCTTCCTCCCTGGAAATCTGTGTGGCACGCTCACTTCAGCCAAACCCCTGCCTCAAAAACCCTCCTTGGAGACCCTTCCAGGCCTACCTGCCTTTCTCAGAGCCCTTCACCACTCTCCATCTCCTGCCTACTTCGTTTTATAACAATCACTCAGATATCTTACCACTTCGTCTGTTTTGTGCTTCTTTAGTAAGTATCTGTCTCCATCAGTAAAAATGCAAGTTCTAGGAGGGCAGAGACCTGGTCTCTCGTTCCCTGATGTTTCCAGTGCCTGGCCCACAGCTGTCCTCCCTAAAGAGCTAGGGAAGGACAGAATGAATTGTGTGGCACAGAGAGTGCACGAGGATCACCTCCTACTTCCTCCACGCTGCTGTTGCTACGTTCATGAGATCATAGAGCTTTCCCACATGCCTGCTCCCCCAGCACCCCCTCTTTGGTTCACCTTTGTTCCCCAGAACTCAGTGCATGGCAAGCGCTTGAAAATACCGTGTGGTCTGGATTCACACACCACCCACCAGCCTGATGGCAGGCCAGGTCTACTTTCTCTTCCACTGAGAAGTCAGAGGGGTGAATGACGTGTCTGATGGAGGTCACGTCACGGCTCCGTGTGCTCTCCCAGAGCCCCCTAACTCTGACCATGACCCCCCACCTCTGTTCTCACTTTGCACTTGCTTGTTCCTCCCTCAAGGCTGTACTCCAGGACCTGCCTCTTTCAAAATCAGCTACAGTGGGAGTGTTTACACCATGGAAATCAGCAAACAGAAACATTGGCAAATCAGCCCTTCGGACCCCAATTCCCCATCAAAGAGCTGGCTGTTAAATTGTCACCAAGACACGCAAGACATGGAGCCTGGCAGTCTCGGGAGACCCAGGAAGCTGCCTCAGCACACAGCCATGTCTTTAGCTCGCGATGGGATCACAAGCCCCTTGGAGTGGCCAAGATGCCTTAGTCACCTCTCTTCTCCCAGTCTCTTCCCCTCTCTCTGCTCAGACCACCTGGAAGCTGGATCGGGCCCTGGGAAACAGTGAACCTCTGCAGGTCGGAGGCCAAGGTCGGGGCAAGGCCACTTCCTACCAGCATTCCTGCCCTGCCCCTGGCCTCTGCCTGATCACCTCATCACCCCATTGCTGTTGTGACTGCCAGGCCAGGAGCTGAGCACAGACATGCTGGAGCCTTTTCTGCCTCGACTTTTTTTCTTTCCTTCTTTTTTCTGGTTGTGGTCTTTGGGAGCTGAACCCAGAGGCTTACCCATACTTTGCAGGTGTTCTACCACTGAGCTGCACCCTCAGGCTCTCCCTGTTTCTTAAAATGTTTTATCTTGAGACAGGGTTTTCCTAAGTTGAGCATCTGCCTCTGGCCTCGAACTCAAAATCCTCCTGCCTCTGCCTCCCAAGTCACTGGGATTACAGTTGTGCACCACCATGCCTGGCTACCTGCCTCTGATTTTTCTTCTTCTTAGCCTCCTCTCTCCTTGATTCTCATTTGCATTTCTCATCTTGGCTATTGTCCTCGTGTCTTGCTTTCTTTTCTCTGGGAATAAAAATAAGAGCCACCTTCTATTGAGCACTTCCTTCTATTGAGTGTTCCACATCTTGGCTCAGGTATCCTGAAGGAGTTAGGGGTGTTATCACTTCAACATATACCAATTTGGTATATTGGTTATTTCACTTGAGGAACTATAAAGTGAGCAAATCACTTGAGGAACTGTAATGTATTTCCCTACAAGCAGCAAGCCATGAAGATCTTTGGGGAGGGACACCTTTCACGTGCCAAGGTCAGAAAATCGCCTTGATCACTAGAGACCAGCAATTGGGCTGCTGTGAACAAGAATAAGCAAATTCTTTTAAGTCACATTTATCTTCCATGAGCTTCTACATCCCTTGCCAACACCCTTAGAATTTGCTACCCTAGATCAAATACCTCTTTGTCTTGTTGTTCCTTCACAGGTTTCTTGTATCATGCTTTGGTCATTTTTTTGACCTTCAGTCTGTTATGAAGATCCTCATGTACATGTAAATTTAATAAAACTTTCATGCATTCCTCTAGTTGATCAGCACTTGTATTAATTGAGTCCCTAGATCCAGCCAAAGAGCCCACATAAGAATTAAGGGCCAGTAGAGGGGATGTGGGCTGGGATTTAGCTCAGTTGGTAGAGCGCTGCTCTGCAGTCTCTGAGGTCCCGAGTTTGATTCCCAGCACCGCAAAAATGGGAGAAGGACATGGCAATCCATTCCTGAGACAATCCTGAAACAATCAGCCATTGAAAACCCTATGAGGGTTGCTGTGCCTCGGACATGACTCAGTGGCACCTAACAACAACAAGAGGGGATGCCTCTCTTGCCTACTATCCTCCTGTCAGCTCTATTGTGTGAAGAACAGGGAAACACAGAGAGGTTCAGCAAGTTGTCCTAAATCACACAGCTGGTAAATAGGGAAGCCACAGCTGATTTGAGAGGCCCTGTGACCTTTTAGCTAAGCAGCAATAAGCACATCAGACTTAGAATCCTAAAACATAGGTTGGAGCCCTTCCCCTGTCGCCTCCTGTGACTTCACTTTTCAAGTCTCAGTTTCCCTCCTCATTCATCAAATGGGACACCCAACACATCCATTCACAAGGTTGCTTCGTGTCATAGGATATAATGGGAGTAAAGGCCTTTGAAAATGGTAGCATGCCCAGCAAATGAGGATTAGTATATGGTTCTGGCTTCCAATTGTTATGCTCTATGTTGCTCTCAGGAGGATTCATCCTGGGTCTCTTGAACAGTATGGGCAGTGCCCACCTTGCTCCATGACACTGAGGGGCTCGCTGAGTCAGTATAGCAGTCAGCTAGTGTGTTGCTGGGACAGGGAAACCAACCAAAAAAAAAAAAACAGGGGCTGGAGGAGATTTGTGGGGACTCACAGGTAGAGTATCAGTCCATAATGGCAGCGAGACAGGCATGGCAGCCCCAGGCACCAGGGCCTGTGGTGGACCACCTCATGGCATGACAGATCAGAAGCAGAGAGATACTGGAGACACAGGTCCAGGTAAAAAACCTCCAGAAACCTGCCCCCAATGACCATGTCCACAAAACTGAGTCCCACCTCCCAAAGTTTCACCACCAGCTGGGGGCCAAGCATTCACACGTGACCTTTGGGGAATATTTTAGATTTAAACCATGACAGTCAGCATTCTTTCTTCTCCCCTGCCCTCCCCAAGTGTTTCTTTTCTTTTTAGGAGCCTCAGCTCCCCTTTCCTCTCCTCTCTCCAATGACAGGCTGAGGCTCAGGCTCTGATGCCCAGAACCTCACCAGCATTGCCGTTCTCAAGTGGAACAAGCATACGAACATCGGAAGTCAATTGGAAATTATTCTAGAAACTAGCTTGGGCAAATTCTTCAAAAGCCCAAAATACTTTTGTGGATCAAGGCAATGTAACTGGCTCTGACTTTAAGGTTCTTTTTAATTTTTTTTAAGTACTTGGGGGTTGAACCCAGGGCCTCATGCATACTTTGCGAGTGCTCTACCACTGAGCTGCACCCCCAGCCCATTATTTATTTTTTATCTTGAGACAGGGTCTCACTAAGTTATGCAGGCTGCCTCTGGCCTTAAAACTGTGATCCTCTTGCCTCTGCCTCTCGTGTTGCTGGTATTACAGGTGTGAGTCACTCAGTGCCTGGCTTAAAAATTATTTTTAATGTAATTCATTTTGTCATTACTAGACATTGCGTTATGGCTGACATGGTGACGAACACCTGGGATCCCAGCACTTGGGAGGCTGAGGCAGGAAGAGCACGCGTTCTAGGCCAGTCTGGGCTGCATAGTGAGACTTTACCTCAAACAAAACAAATATAGGACTTTTCCTATACATTCACTCATGTAATCACCAAGACCTAGAACATTTCCAGAACCTAAGATGGCTCCCTTTTGCCCCAAACCAATCAGTACCAGCCCCAGGTCACTGATCTATTTTTACACAGGCAGTGTATTCTCACAGCGTAAGACTCAAAAGAGTACACTAAAAAGTCTCTCGTCCCTCCTTCAAATACCATTTTTCTCTCCCAAGAATCAATATTATTGGTTTGTTTGGAATTTTTTTGTTTGTTTGCTTGCTTGCTTGCTTATTGGTTATTTTGGGCTTTTTTTAGGACAAGGTCTCACTATGTAGCCCAGGTTGACCTCAAACTTGAGATCCTCCTGCGTCAGCTTCCTAAGTACTGGGATTAGAGGCACATGCCCCTTTACTTAGCTTGATATTGGTTTCTTCTAGATACTTCCAAAGAAGCGCAATCTGTGCACATTATACTTATTTTCTTCTGTTTTCACACAAAAATTACTTGACTACTCATTTGTTGTGCACTTTGTTTTTTCACTTAAAACATGAAAATCATTTTAATAATTAGCAAGTTAATGTCTTTACCAAAAAAAAAAAACTTGATTTAAAAAATCCAAACTTAGCTGACTGCAGTGGCACATATCTATAATCCCAGTGACTCAGGAGGTGGAGGCAGGAGGATCATGAGTTTGAGGCCCTAGGCAGCCTGCATAATTGAGACCACATGTCAAGACAAAAATTAAAACAAGATAAAAACAAAGACCACTACAGGAAAAGTTTCTATCTTAAACATAAATGGAACCCAAGGACATATAGAAAAATACTACATAGTAAAAGATAGAGAAGACTTGGATGGGAAACTTAGATGGGAAGGGGGGGAGGGGGGAAACATAGGGGAGGGTAAGGGGTAACCTATATGAATAATGTTTATCAAATTGCATATATGAAAATTGTCACAATGAAAAGCATGTCAAAATGAATCACATTATGAT
>VMDO01006456.1:0-77992 GCA_007922755.1 Pedetes capensis
TACTGGCCTCACAGAGTCGCAAGAACTAAATGAGATGGTTGTGGCAAAAGCCCACATAGACACTGTTGTGGTTGTTGTTAGGTGCCGTCGAGTCGGTATCCGACTCATAGCGACCCTCTGTACAACAGGGGAAACACTACTGTCAGTGCTTCTCTGCTGTTCATAGGGTTTTCAATGGCAGATTGATTTTTGGGAGGGGCTTGCCAGGTCCTTCTCCCAAGCCTACAGCTTCTGGTGTTCCCAGGTGGTCTCCCATCCAGGTACTAACCAGGCCCGACCCTGCTTAGCTTCCGAGATCTGACGGGATCAGATGCCACAGGGCTACCGCTGCAGGACATAGACACTGTGGCCGGGGATAAATATACATTTGCTTTGTGGCTTAGTAATAAGAACATTGGTCCCTAAGCCAATTATTGAAAAGCCAGAAAAATAAGCAATATTAGGGAAAGAGTCATCTCAGTTGACGGGGGCCTGGGCACAGCCCCTCCATCTTGAGTCCTCTAATGGGAAAGGGCTGGGTCTTCTCCTCAGCCCTTTCCCAGCAGCTCCTGACCCTACCAGACCCCAGCCTCTGCTCGGCAAGTTAAGGGGCAGTTTCCCCATCACATCTCATGGAATGAAGCACCCTTGACTAGGAATCAGGAGCTGGGGCCCCACATCCTGGTTCTTTCCCAACCAGCTGCACAACCGTGGGAAAACCCTTCTTCTTATCCAGAAGTCTAGGCGTAAAATCAACAGGTGGTTCAAAGGCTCACTAAGGCCTCTCTCATGCCCAGGAGCCAGACTCACCAAGGCCAGGAGCCAGTGGACACACCTTCGGGGCCTCAGCACTTCTCAACAGGAGATGGGGGTGAACGAGAAAGTTCAAAGAACCTAACCCAAGTTATAACTGTCTCTTCAAGACCTCTGGGGTGACCCTGTTTTACCGAACATAATGACCAAATTGGCCGGTTGTGGTAGTCCACACCTGTCATCCCAGAACTCAGGAGGCTGAGACAGGAGGGTCACTAGTTCCAGGCCAGTCTGAGCTACATAGAGAGACTCTACTTCAAAAATTAAAAAATAATAATAAAAATAAAATTAAAAAAAGACCAACAGTGTCTGCTCCTGCTAGACATTTGCACAGAGCCAAGGGGTTCTCCATGACGTCTGGCCTTGGGACAATGCTCACTCAGTCCATTTCCTCTCAAGGACACTGCCTTACACACTTGTTGTTGTTGTTAAGTGCCATCGAGTCATTATCCAACTCATAGCGACCCTCACAGGGTTTTCAATGGCTGTTTCGGGATTGCCTTGGGAGTGGATTGCCAGACCCTTCTCCCATTTTTGCAGTGCTGGGAATCGAACTCGGGACCTCAGAGACTACAGCGCAGCGCTCTACCAACTGAGCTAAATCACAGCCCCCTTACACACTTACTTATTACTTATTTGATTACTGGTGCCGGGGATTCAAGCCAGGGTACATGCTCTACCACTGAGCCCCACCCCCACCCCCTGCACGCCCTACAGATTTAGCACACTCTCCCGTCCCTTCCATTCTCTGCCTTCAGCCACTTTTTAATTTTGCAGTGACCCCAAACGTGCCATGCGCGTGCCGGTGGTGATGGTGGTGCTGTTTGCAAACCAGGCAGGAGGGAACTGCCCAGGGGAGCCGCCCTGGCTCCTCTCAGACTCCAGGCACAGCTCGAGCCATTTCTTCATATTAATAATGAAAAAAGCCAAGCCCTGAGTGAATGTGCAGTGAAATGAATCTGCAATTAATTTTAAATAAGCTTCAAATCCCATCACAGTGCCCTCCCTAGGTATTTTTATGGGCAATGGTTTTCATGAGATACACGCACCGTCAAGTCCCCGAAACATGCGACAGACAAAATCCTCTTAGGTGTGATAAGGGGAATTTGGGTTTTCTCAAATCTACATAAAAAACAAAAAACAAAAAACTAAGAGGTAGAAATAAGCCAGCACATAAAGAAATATTAACCATTAACCTATAAACCATCCCCCCAAAGCCACCTCCCACTCAGGAAATGCAGCACATGGTTTCCAAGTTTCACCCTTCGCCTCGGTACTTCTTTACAAGTCTCTCATTTACGTCGAATCACTGAAAATTCCTTACCACAAGGGACCTAAGGAGAGCTTTTCTCGTGGGGCTAAAATTGGCCACAACCCTCAGGCCAGAGCGAGGCCGCAGGTTGATGGCTGGCCTGGGCGCCCAGGAGGAGCTGGTCCAAAGCCGCGGGAGGCCCTTCCCTTCCCAGGCCGCTGGGCCGGTTTCCAGCTCCACTTCCCAGCCCCCTCCATCTGATCCCAGGCCAAAGCTGGGCTCCAACAATAACAAAGAGGCCCAGAAGATGAAACGCTCAGGTCCTTTTCCTTCCAGCTGAAACCAGGTGTGAGGCTGGCGGGGAGAGCTTCCAAGGCCAGCCGAGCCAAATGAAGGCATGCGAAAGCAATAACCCAAAAATGAGCCCCACATGGGGCCGGACGCCTGGGCCTTTCACTTATTTTGCTATGCGTTTCCTGGGGCAAAATAATTTCTTCCTTCAAAGAAAATAGTAGTCAAAGGCCAAAGAAGAAGAGGGGGAGGGGGGATGGAAAGGGGTTGAGAGAAAGGTACCAAGGGAGGAACCTCATAACAGACCATTCAGACCTTCCCAGAGAGGCCGGTGCCAGGCCCAGACTGAGCTCTCTGGCTCGCAAACTGCCCCTGCGATGCCATGGTGGGCAGCCCTGGAAGCTTCGCCCAGCATTTGGACTGAGAGTACCTTCCTCTGCGGGGGCACAACCTTTGGGGATGGTATGAAGGCTTCTTGAAAGAATGGAGACATACCCCATGAGACTGGACTCCCTGGGTTCCTGGGGACTGGCCGTCTCCCAAGGGAGATACCCAAGTCCCAGAGTAAGGCGTGGGGGTGGGGTGGAGTCTCAAGGCTGAATTAGAAGGCTGTCCCCCACCCTCCTTAGCCATTGGGATTGGCCCCACGCAGTTCTGGGAGGCAGTCTCCAGCCACAGGGGCAGGACACCTTCAGTCCTGTTTGACACTGGAAGCGTCTGGCCCCTCCCTCAGAGCAAAAGCCAGCAGTCACACCAAGTTGCTCCTTCCCAGTTATTTAGAGTAAATCACACTTCAGGTTGAGCCAGAGCTGGCAGGGTGGACATCAGCCCGGAAGGGGGAATTTTTGTGGTGGCCGGAAATGGGGATAGCTCAGTCAGGAAGGCAAGGGTGGTCTGGCTGGGAGCTGCCATGCTTCCCAAGGCTGGATCTGGAGCCACCATCTTGAATGAGCACATTCAGCCCCAGACAACCGCCCCACCCTCTGATTGGGACAAAGCTCTGAGACTTTTCACTCGTTAGGGCTCAGCTGAGCCGGGAGACCAAGAAGAACCAGACTATGAGGAAGGACAACAAGCAAAAGAAGGTAGTGTCCGACGTGCTACGGCTCCCTCAACTCCATTGCCACTGCTCGCTATGGGCCTCCCTTCCCACCAGAGGCTGGAACGCTGCAGCGGGCACCTAGCTTTCTCCCAGCAGGTGCACTAGCTCAGGAGTCTGAAGATAGGTCCTGCAGAGCCTCCTGGGCCTCCTAACAAGTACAGGTTGGGAGGCATCTGCTTTTCTGCAACATCTCTAGCTCTGTGAGTGTCAAGAGGCTGGGGCAGGACCTTGTTGGGCTGGCAGGGACTCCAGCAGGGGCATCAAGGACCTGGAGCCAGAAGTTGTGGTACAGCATCCCAGCCACGTTAGAGGCCACAGCCCCATGACAGAACAGTCCTAAAGTGGTGTTGAGTCCAAGCGGAGCTCCTGTCTAAGGGATGGAAGCTTGGGGCCCATAGCAAAACCAAGCCATGCTTGAGGAGCCGAAGACAGGTTTGATATGCTTTATTCTGGGATTTTCCCCTCTGTTCCCTTAGCCACTTCCTTTTATGTGTCCTGTTATTGTTGTTAGGTGCCGGTGAGTTGGTATTCGACTCATAGCGACCCTCATAGGGTTTTCAATGGCTGTTTCAGGATTGCCTTGGGAGTGGATTGCCAGGTCCTTCTCCCATTTTTGCGGTGCTGGGAATTGAACTCGGGACCTCAGAGACTGCAGTGCTGCGCTCTACCAACTGAGCTAAATCTCAGCCCATGTGTCCTGTAGTCTCTCCATATCCTCCAGTCCCCTCCACGCACTTTGGTCCTCCCTGTGCTATCATCTCCATGCACCCAGTGCTGGTGGAGGGGCTTTTTAAGGCTTTGACACAATAGTGACTAATAGCCAAGACCATTGTCCAATCACATCACAGTTACATGGGATTACATCATAGTATATTGTGCACATGCCCCAGTCCACGTCCTGTTATCTCAGCCTCTTTACATCCCGATTCTGGTCACCCTGACCTGGCTTAACAATTGTTCTAGGAGGCATCTCTGCTGGCTAGGATGTTCTGGGTCAGCTACCTCTCCCACTTTTCCCATGGCTTCCTATGTACAAGGCTCCCCTCTGTTAAATCCCTTTCTGCCTAAGATACCTAGGGTGGGTTCCATTATCTGCAACTGATCTGCAAGTGAATCAGAAACAAGGGGACAATTGCTTCTCAGCCTTTGAGCTAAGATCTAGCTTAAAAGCAAAGGGAAGAAAATACAACTGTTTGATTTATGATGGGGTCATGCCCTGATAAGTCCATTGTAACTTAAAAATATGGTAAGCCAAAAATTCACTTAATACATATAACCTACCAAACATCATAGCTGAGCATGTTGTTGTTGTTGATGTCAGGTGCCATCGAGTCTGCATCCGACTCATACCGACCCTATGTACAACAGGGAAATACTTTGTCAGTGCTTCTCTGCTGTTTATAGGGTTTTCAATGGCAAATGGATTTTTGGGAGTGGGTTACCGGGTCTGTCTCCAAAGCCTACAGTATCTGGTGTTCCTAGGTGGTCTTCCATCCAAGTACTAACCAGGCCCAATCCTGCTTAGCTTCCGAGATCTGGCAGGATCAGACGCCACAGTGGTACAGCTGCAGGCTTAGCTGAGCATTGTTGTTGTTGTTGTTGTTAGGTGCCCTCGAGCTGGTATTGGACTCATAGTGACCCTCATAGGGTTTTCAATGGCTGACTATTTCGGGATTGCCTTGGGAGTGGATTGCCAGGCCCTTCTCCCATAGCTGAGCATAGCTTACCTTAAAACATGCTCAGAACACTTAGGTTAGCTTATTGTTGAACGAAATCATCTAACACAAATTCTATTGTATAATAAAGTATGAAACATCTCATGTAAATTATTAAATACTTGTCTCTTTAAAAATGCTGGCAAGACAGTACACTGTAGAAAATGAGTTGTCTTCCCCCCATCACACAGCTGACTGGGAACTACAGCTTGTTGAGCTGCCCAACGTCATGAGAGAGAATATTATAGTATAGAATGCTAGCTTGGGAAAAAAATTAAACTTCAAAATTGAAGTATAGTTTCTATCGAATGCATATTGCTTTTGCACTCCTGTAAAGTTGAAGAATTGTAAGTTGAACCATTGCACATCAGGGATCATCTTTAGTTAATAAAGGAGGAGGTCACGATGTCAGACACTGCAGAGAGGAACCATTTTGGATTTGTCAGCATGAAAGTTATTCCGGACCTTGATGTGCACAATTTCAGTCAGAGACTGAAGGTCTCAATTGTTAGGGAGGGACATGAGACACCCATTGCAGAAAACTCTTTTTGGATGTTCTTCTGACAGCAGGAATAGAGGACTGGTGCAGTAGCTAGAAGGAAAGGTAGGTGCAAAGAGAGGTTTGGTTTGGTTTGGTTTTAATATGGGAGATTTCAGAGCACTTTGCCGGCCAAAAGGATACTATGGGAAGAGAGGGAGATTAGTAGTACAGGGGGGAAAGAGAAGCCCTGGAAGGCAAGGAAATAGAATCCAGAGTGGGTGGAAGGGTGGGCCTTCGAAAGAAGGAAAGAAACTTCCTCCGCATAACCTTTCGGCATTCAAAAGATAGAGAGTGGCCCAGCGGGGCCAAGCGCTCCTTGGGGGTTCTCCCCCAAGGGGTAAGTTTGAAACACAAAACAGCCAGATTGTAAAGAGCCTTGGAGGCCACACCAAGGCAATTGAGACCACATGGTGAAGATACTGGTTTTTGGAAACAAATGCTTCCAACCAGAGGCTGGCGCAATAGCAAATATCCAAGGGAGTTCCCAATCAAGTCCACAGGAAGGAAGCCCGTCGGCAGCATAGCTCACTAGGTGTGTTGGCAGATGATGGGCTGATGCGGGCTGGCCAGAGCTGTGGCTTGAGGAAAGGGCAGATGGTTCAGATGAATCTGGGCTAAAAGCCTATTGCAAATAACTGTGCAACTTGATGGCAATTACCAGTATACAACTCTTCTGAGCCTTTATTGTAAAGGAGGGAGGATAACCACTCCTGTTAGAAGGGGTGTGGTAAAGATTTAATCTTTTTGAAACAGGGACTCTCTCTGTAGCCTCAAGCTTGCATCAGTCCTCCTGCCTCGGCCTCCCAAGTGTGGGGAGTGGCAATGTGCGCCACCACACCCGATCTGTGGGTGTTGGAAAGATTAGGTGAGATTGTATACCTTGCCTAGTGCATGGTAAGTGCGTGCTTAATGAATAGTAGCTACTGAGTCAGAATTCCTGGCAGAGGCCTGGGATCCACATTTTGAATAAGCTCTGGGAGGTGATTCAATGTTGGCTCCCGAAGCAGGTAAAAGAGCTTGACCTGGCAGATACTAGGTGGCTAATAAGTATTTATTGAATAATTAGATGATAAACAGATGGTGGATTAGACAGACAATGAGAATACACACAGATAGATAGATAGATAAACGAACTAGCCATAAAAATTTAGTCTCAATTTGTTGTTGTTAGGTGCTGTTGAGTCAGGTCCGACTCATAGAGACCCTTTGTGGGGTTTTCAATGGCTGATTGTTTTGCGATTGCTTAGGGAATGGGCTGCCACATCCTTCTCCCAGTTTTGCAGTGCTGGGGATCGAACCCAGGGCCTCAGAGACCCCAGAGCGGCGCTCTACCAACTGAGCTAAACCCCAGCCCCAGTCGCAATTTAGAAGATTATAATTCAGAACCTTCTCCTCCTGTAAATAACAGAATCTTGCCAGCCTCCTGTAAATAAGAAGGCCAGAGTACACAAGTCATTTCCCTTTCTGGAGCAAAAGCTGAAAGGGTGGGCCCCGAGGTCACACAGAATCTAACACTTGTTGTTGTTAGGTGCCATGGAGTTGGTATCTGACTCATAGCGACCCTACATACAACAGGGGAAACACTATTGTCAGTGCTTCTCTGCTGTTCATAGGGTTTTCAATGGCGGATTGATTTTTGGGAGTGGGTTGCCAGGTCCTTCTCCCATGCTTGCACCTCCTGGTGTTCCAGGCGGTCTCCCATCCAAGTACTAACCAGGCCTGCCCCTGCTTAGCTTCCAAGATCTGACGGGATCCAATGCCACAGGGCTACAGCTGCAGGCTGAATCTAACACTAGGTAAAGCCAAATGAGCCACAGACGAACAGCACACGGACTTAGCTCAGTTGGTAGAGCACCGCAAAAATGGGAGGAGGATGTGTCAGTCCACCCCCAGCACAACCAGCCACTGGCAACGGTACGAGGGCCGCTATGCCTTGGACATGATTCCACAGCACCTAACAACAACAGGACAGTCAGGGTTTTCAGCAACAACCCTGCAAAGCTGGTCCGTCTGAAATAAACATTTCATCTGGAAGCAGAACAATTCTGTTGGCCCTAATTGCACTGAATCACTTCTGGATCAGATTTCAGAACCCCCACCCACCCACCCACGCACACATATGGCACCCTGTCGGTGCCATTTCCTACCTAGCAGAACACCAAACCCCACCAAGGCCAGCGCTGACAGGCAGGAAGAATCACTCTCAAATCGGCCCCTTGCAGGTTTTCACCAACGCCTTATCATCCACCTAATTGATTAGTGTTTGAAAACCAAAGCTTTGAAATTGATCTAATTTCACTGCTTCTTCCTGCCTGGCCACTCTCCTGGAGTTTAAAGAAGCCAAAATGCAAGTGTGGGGAGGTGGCTGGAGGTGATGCAGGAAGTGCAAGGGAAAAAATAGCCCACTTGACATTTTCTTTCAGGAGGATTGTGTGCTGGGCTACTAAAGGGCCCTCCTCCTCGTTCCAGATGACTGTCAGTCTGAATCTTCAGCTTTTCATCAACCTGGGTCTGCAGTTAGCTCCCCTTCCTTCCCACAGACCAGGGATTTTGAAAGGTTAGAGGCAAACAGGCTCAAAATTACACATAGCCTCTTAAAGGCTTAGAAGCTAGACCACATCTCCAGCTTCATCTCTCAGGGCAAACTGGAAATGTCCTCTGGCCTCCCTCCAAATGGCCCAGTGGCTACAGGGGACTTTTTATTTATTTAAAGTTTTCAGGGAACCTGACTTCTTTTTTTTTTTTTTTTTTTTTTACTTTTTGAGACAGGGTCTCACTAAATTATGCAGACTGCCTCTGGTCTCAAACTTACTATCCTCCCGCCTCTGCCTCCAGAGCCGCTGGGATTACAGGCGTGAGCCACCGCACCCAGCTAGAACCTGACATTTTGAACTCAAAGGTGGGGTATTAATAAAGTGTGCATATGGAATGGAGATCCAAAGGACCTGAAATTTGCAGACTGAGTTTGGCATGGTACTTGTTCCAGCAGCTATTTTCTGCTGTCTGCTTCAGAGTGCCCTGGCATCTTAAGAAGGGTGGGGTACCTTTAAGAGAGAGCTCAAACTAGCTGGAGACCTTCTGAGGCCTGAGAGAATGCTTCAGAATATTTTTCCACTTGGGTTTGGGTGCAGCAGCCCAGCATGGCAGAAAGTACTGGGGCTGAAATCCTAGCATGTCCAAGAACTGGCAGTGCCTTTGGGCTCTGGGACCTTGGGCTGTGGGATCGTGGGCTGTGTGGCCCTGGCCACGCTGCTTTAATCCCTCTGCACCTCAGTATTCTCAGCTGTAAACAGGGTTGAGGGTGAGACCTGCTTTCAGAGGACAAGCATGAAAAATACAAGAGACCACGGCAAAGGCCCCACAGGGTCCCTGACATGCAGGAGCGAGTCTGAGTGAGTTCTGCACTCCCACCCTGATACTCTTCCTAGGGGTCCCAAAGGGTCAGACCAGACTCTTCTCAGAAGACACTCACTGCCCAGCACGTCTCCCTTGCCAAAGTCTCATCCTCACATAAATCCAATAAGCAAACATAGCAATTCTGTGCTCTGATGGGCAAAACAGAAAACCTCGCTGAAGCCTCACCTTGGTTATAGCAAGTTCAAGATCAGGCTCCTACTTTACAAGAAGAGAGACAGAGGCATTAGAAGTTAAGTTCTCTTAATAGTTAAAAGATAACAAACAACACGTACAAAACAAACAGATATCTCATATTAATCTTTTTAAACTTGAGGGGTTTTTTTTCTTTAAATGGGCAACCATATCACTGTGGTATCCGATCCTGTCAGATCTTGGAAGGTAAGCAGGGTCGGACCTGGTTAGTACTTGGATGAGACTGCCTGGGAACACTAAGTGCTGTAAGCTTGGGAGAAGGACCCGGCAACCCACTCCCAAAAACAATCAGCCATTGAAAACCCTATGAATAGCAGAGAAGAACGACAATAATGTTTTGCTTATTGTACGTAGGATTGTCATGAGTTGGACACTGACTCGGCGGCACCTAACAACAACAAAGTGAACTACACAGTAAATGTATTTTCTGTACACAGAATTTCTACTCAGTAAATAGTACATTTCTACACATTTATTTTCTTCAAAAAAAAGAACTCATCTTTGGAATGAAGAATGCAATTAATTGCCTCGTAGCCCATCCAAGGATCACCTTAGGGATATATATACGTACACACCGCTCAGACCTTGTCAGCACCCACCCAACAATGGGTATTTATGTTTTTAGGACACATTATACTTTTATATTAAGAAACAGAAGTAGTGCCAGGCACCATGGTGCACGCCTAGAATCCCAGTGACTTGGGAAGTGGAGGCAGGAGGATCGCAAGTTCAAAACCAGAGGCAGCCTGTGGAATTTAGTGAGACACTGTCTCAAAAAGTAAAAAAAAAAAAAAAAAATGGGCTGGGGGTGCAGCTCAGTGGTCCAGCACTTGCAAAACATGCAAGCGTGAGGCCCTGGGTTCAACCCCCAGAACCAAAAAAAAAAAAAAAAAAAAAGAAAGAAAGAAAGAAAGAAAGAGAAAGAGAAAGAGAAAGAGAGAGAAATAGAAGTAGCAGGCCAGGCATGGTGGCACACACCTATCATCCCAGCACTCAAGAGGTTGAGGCAGGAGGATGATGAGTTCAAGGCCAGCCTGGGTTACAGAGCAAGTGTGAGGCCATCCTGGGCTACATAGCAAGACCCTGTCTCAGAAGGAATAAATAAAAGAAAAAGAAAAATAGAAAGAAAAGAGAAAACAAAAGAAAAGAAGAAAAGAAAAGAAAAGAAAAAGAAGTACCAGGATTTATGAAAAAGTTTTAGACTGCATAACTCTCATATGTGCTGAACTATGGGATGTCCCAGCCCCTCAATGCAAAAATAGGCTGTCCTTAGACTGTCCATTCCTAGACTGTCCTGTGCCTAATATCCTCTTCTATGGATCCAATGCTTTGGGTTAAACATTATTTTCATCAATTCCTAAGGGACTGGGGAGCCTAATGCCAGCCAGTGACAATGTGGCAGGAGCAAATCTCTTTTCACAAATTCAAACATGCAACAAATATAATTGTATTTATTTTCCCCAACTCAAACTAAGTCCAGTCCCCCAAAGTCTGAAATCTTCCATAGGGTCCCCCTGATTCTTGTGCCTCCTGTCCCTCTCTCTGGGGTCATGCTGGCATCTTATTCCAACAAGGATTTTGTAGGAAGTGGACACCTACTGGTGAGTGTCCTGATTTTTCTGATCTCCTCCCCTAGTGACAGGCCCTAAGTGGCTTCATATCCTCTCTAAGGTAAGGAATGCTATGGTAGGCATCCTAGTACATGTGTCCCACTGAGGCTCTCTGGTGTTGGAGAGTGGATGGCTGCCATATTGGTTACTTTTCTTGTTGCTTTAACACAATGCCTGACAGAAAGAACTTGAAAGAGGAAAGATTTATTCTGGCTCACAGTTTCAGGGGTATCAGTCCATCGTGGATGGGAGAGCATGCTGGGAAAGAGTAGTTTACCTCATGATGACCAGGACACAGAGAAAAGTGAATACAGAAAGGTGCCAGGCAACATACAGCCCCGAAAGACACCCTCCATGATTTACTTCCTCCAATTAGGCCCTACCTCCAATTCTTTACCATCTCCCAATAATGCCATCATATTATGAATCCACTGATCAGGTCAGAGTCCTCATGATCTAACTGTCTCTGGAAACACCACCAAAGACACACCTAGAAGTGGGCTTTACTAATATCCCAGGTGTCTCTCAATCCAAACAAGTTGACAGTCAAGATTAACCACCACAATTAGGTCCTAGGGTAATGCTGTACCCAGGATCATTCTGCACAGCCAGATTATTCTCTGTGACCACTGTACTAGAGGAATAATGTCTCCCGGTGCCCTGGCCTCACCAATATTTGGCATTACACAGCTTCCCAATGTGTGTCAATCTGATGGGTGCAATATGTCTCTCATTTTGGCTTTAGTTTTTCCTTTCTGTGATTATCAGTGATGTTGGGCATCTCTTCATATACTTAGTCTCTAGACTCATCCTGTGAATTGCCTGTTCATGTCCTTTGCTCATTTTTCTATAATGTTATTCATCTTCTAATTGTTGATTTTCAAGGATCCCTTATATATGCTGTATGTTACTTTGTTGCTATTTTCTTCAAGGTTATCTTTTAAAGAACCTCAATCTAACAAAAAGATGAATATTATAACAGATTTGCTAATTACTAATATTTTTCCACATATATGCTTCATTTTTCTCTTTTTATAATTATAGATGTTGTTGTTGTTGTTGTTGTTGTTGTTGTTGTTGTTGTTAGGTACCATCGAGTCGGTATATGATTCATAACAATCCTACATACAACAGGGCAAACACTATTGTCAGTGCTTCTCTGGTGTTCGTAGGGTTTTCAATGGTAGATTGGTTTTTGGGAGCGTGTTGCCAGGTCCGTCTCCCAAGCCTACAGCACCTAGTGTTCCCAGGAGGTCTCCCATCCAAGTACTTACCAGGCCAGACCCTGCTTAGCTTCTGAGATCTGATGGGATCAGATGCCACACACTATAGCTGCAGGCTATAATTACAAATAGAGGTATATAAGTATACATACATATTAATACACACATATGTGTTATTACATATACATATATGGTTTGGTGGTGGTGGGTTGTTTTACCCACCAGTTGATTGCAATCCTCTGGACCAAGTTCTAGGCTCTTTTTGTTTTGTGTTTTTTATTTTGGTAAAAAAAAAAATACATAACATAAAATTTACCATTTTAGTCATCTTTAAGTGTATGTAGAGTTCAGAAGTGCTAGGTATATTCACATTGCTGTGAAGAGTCATAAATGTATTTTGTTGACATGTTTGAAAGTCAGCTGCTGATATTCACATTTAGATATGTCACCACCAAATACTTCAGTGCAGTTCTCCTGAGAACAAAGACCTTCTCCTTAATAAACCATAACACAAAGCCCTTCCTGAATAAATTTAACATCATACAACACTCATGTCTAATTTAGGGTTCCCAGTCAACATCCCTCATTTATCCCAGTGATTTTTGATACCGTAAAAACCCCTCCCATTTTGTTACCTGCTTGTTAACTTCACCCAGCAAGACCTTCATGGAAATCTTTAATTTTGTTGTCATCAAATGTGTCCATTTTTCTCCCTAAGGAGAAAAGGAGTTGAAGGTTTTACCTATGAAGTTCTTGACTATCCCCAAATGGCAAAGAGATTTTTCAACAGTTTCTTCTTTTAGTTTTATGGTTTCACTTTTCATTTTAGACCTTAAATCTAAGGGAGTTCACTTTTGTATTGGATAAGTGGAGATTCAATCTTTACATGGGACAAGTTTTTCCCATACCATTTCCTAACCTATCTGTTCTTTTTGAAGTTGTTTGTGGCATGCTCTTACACATGAAGTTCCACGTATGTGGGTCTGCATTCCGACTCCTCCTTCCCACATATCTTCTTGTCCATTTGTCATGGTTTGAACATAAAATGTCCCTCAGAGGTCATGTGTTTCAGGTGGTTTTTCCACTACAACAATGGTAACAACGGACTAATATACCATTCCCACGTGGTTTTCATTTCCATGGCTTTGCTCCTTGCTTCCATATCCTTCTGTATAACACATCAACTTCTCTCTTTTGACTTATTTTTTTGCAGCACTGATGGGTTGAACCTAAGGCCTTGTACCTGCTAGGCAAGTGCTCTACCGCTAAGTTGTACCACCAACCCCACTTCATATTTTTTATTTCGAGATGGGGGTCTCACGAAGTTGTGCTGTCTGCCTCTACCCTCCAACTGGCAATTCTCCTGCCTCAGCCTCCCCAGTCACTGGGATTACAGGCATGCACGATAGTGCCTGGCTCTCTTTTAACTCTTAATTTTCAAATTTGACAACTATGTAAGTACTTTTATTCTTCTATATAAATTGTCATTGTTGTTGTTGTTGTTGTTAGGTTCCATTGAGTTGGTGTCCAACTCATAGTGACCCTATGTACAACACGTGAAACACTATTGTCAGTGCTACTCTGCTATTCATGGGGTGTTTGATGGCTGATTGTTTTTTGGGAGTGGGTTGCCAGGTCCTTCTCCCAAGCCTACGGCACCTGTTGTTCCCAGGCAGTCTCCCATCCAAGCACTAACCAGGCCAGACCCTGCTTAGCTTCTGAGATCTGACATGATCAGATGCCACAATGGTACGGATATAAATGGTAGATAATATTGTATTAGTTATTCAAACATTTTGCTCACAGATGGTCCCATAATAACCTTGACACAACTGTCCCTGGATTCCTGGACACTATATTGCAAAGTTATCTTGTTGTTGTTGTTATTAGGTGCCGTCGAGTCAGTATCCAACTCATAGCGACCCTCATAGGGTTTTCAATGGCAGACTGTTTTGGGATTGCCTTGGGAGTGGATTGCCAGGCCCTTCTCCCATTTTTGCGGTGCTGGGAATTGAACTCAGGACCTCAGAGACTGCAGCACAGTGCTCTACCAACTGAGCTAAATCCTAGCAAATAAGTTATCTAGTAAGGTTCTATTCCTGAGAATTCGTTTCATGCCATACCACAAAAATGCCAAACTTTATCTTGAAAATAAATAAAAGCCACTATTCTTAAAGTGGTTGTGAGTCCCAGTTCACAAATTCAGGTGCGGATGGAGAATGCTTTCATCAATATCCCAAAACTGGACTGAATTTCTTTGGGGGCCCCTATCCTAACAGGGACAAGAAAGTTCATTTCGGTTCATTTGGATACCCTTCCTCTGTTCTCTAGCGTGCCATCTGAGTTCTAAGGACTTTCAAAGGGGAAGTCCATTGAGCCCTCGATATCACTGATGCATCCAGGTGTCATTGACATGCCCATTGTCCCATGTGGCTTCCGTCAATTGTGTTCAAGTCTCCTCTGCTCCTTCCGTCCCCCTCTCAGGCTCCTACAGCCCTTCTGTGGTGGCATGAAGGAGATTGAGAAAGGCAAAGAGACTCCATCTGCCTCGATGCTCTGCAGAAACATTTGTTCTCTGGGATCTTGCCACCTCTCAAAGTTCTACCAGAAAAAATAGGCACAGGCGCCCTCAGATCTTACGATCTGTTAGGGCCTCGGCAGGTTCATTCTCCCCTCCCAGGGACCTGTTGGAGCCACCTCCCTCCATTAGCCAAGTTCCCCAGAGAACAAGAACCATTAGGCTGTGTACATATTGTTGTTGTTGTTAGGTGCCATTGAGTCGGTATCCGACTCATAGCGACCCTCATAGGGTTTTCAATGGCTGACTGTTTCGGGATTGCCTAGGGAGTGGATTGCCATATCCTTCTCCCATTTTTGCAGTGCTGGGAATTGAACCTGGGACCTCAGAGACTGCAGAGCAGCTAAATCCCAGCCCTCTGTGTACATATAGATGCATGGTTATTGTAAGAAATTGGCTTAGGCAGTTATGGCGATGGACAAGTCCAAAATCTATAGGGGGCACTGTAGCCAGGAGACTGAAGAGGGGCAAGGTTCCAGCCCAAGCCCAAAACAACCAGTCTGCTGTCAAGCCAGGAAGAGTCAAGGAGAGCGGTAAGGTCTGAAGACCGTCTCCTGGAGAGTTCTCTCTTGCTCAGGGGAGACTGATCTCTGTGTTCTATTCAGGCCTTCAGTGGATTAGATGAAGCCCACTCACATTATGGAGGGCAATCTGCTTTACTCCGAGTCTACCAATTTACATGGTAATCTCATTCAAAACACTCTCACAGAAACACTCAGAATGATGTCTGATCAAGTGTTTGGGCACCCTGCACCAGCCAATCTAAGCTGACACAAAATTAACCACTGTATTCTCCTTGATTGGTGCCATATCAATCAGAGTTCACTCAGATATCTCAATACACAGGAGTTATATTTTTAATGAGATATAATTTGCTTGTCATAGACTTTACCCTTAGAAAGTGGGTTTAGTATATTCACAGAGTGGTATAACCATCTCCACTATCTCATTCCAAAACATTTTCATCACTCCAAAAAGAAAGTCCATATCCTTAACAACAAGATTTGGCTGGGCAGGTATTAGATTCATATATTTTTCATTGCTAAAACAAAATACCTGAGGCTGAGTGCTTTGTGAAGAGAAGAGGTTTGCTTGCTCACAGTTCTGGAGGTCTGAGAGCTTCTGATTAGCTCTGATGAGGGCCTCATGGTGGACAGCATCACAGTGGCAGGAATGCATGTGGAAGAGATTGCATGGTGAGACAGGCAGCTTGAGGGCAGGGACGGGCCAGTCTTGCTCTTTTATAACAACCCACTCTCACAGGAATAACTGGGGACCCACAGGGAACTACTTAATCCCTTTTGAGGGCAATACCACCAATGACCTAATTTCCTCACACTAACCCTTTCTTCCTAAAGGTCCTACCACCTCTTAACATCACCATACTGAGGACCAAGTTTCTAACACATGAACTTGTGGGGAAAATGTTCAAACCATATCCACACCATTGTTGTTGTTTTTAGGTGCCCTTGAGTCGTGTCCGACTCATAGTGACCCTCATAGGGTTTTCAATGACTGATTGTTTTCAGGAGTGGATTGCCATGTCCTTCTCCCGTATTTGTGGTGCTGGGAATTGAACTCGGGACTTCAGAGACTGCAGAGCGGTGCTCTACCAGCCCGCCATCCACACCATAGCAAGTATCAAAGGACTGAAAGGCAGAAAAGGACGACCACCATCACATCTAACAACCATAGGAAACAACCTCATCCCTGGGACGGGGTAAACAAAGAAAAGAGATTGAAGTTATTGGAACTTGGGACCCTGGAGCATGGCCTCAGAGAACTAGAACACAGACCCCCTGGAAGAGGGCTCCACCCTACTGGTGTTTGTACCCCTGGAGGCTAGAGGAGGGGTCTCACAGAACTGGGACCCAGACCTGTAAGGAGGGGCATAAGCTAAACACTGCTGCATGTAGTAGTTTGGAAGGAAGGTCTCCAAATTAGGGCTTGGTCCTCTTAGGAGCTGGTACTACTGGATGCTGCTGGTGCATCTGATGGGGTGCAGTGGGCTGATTGTGGGAACTTAAGGAAGGATGGTGCCTGGAACCAACTCCACTGTGGGGCAGCCCTGGCAGGAAGAGCAAGCATCATGAGGAAGCATCCTTTCTCTCCTCTCCAGTCTTCCAGTCTCCTCTTGGCGCCCCCTACTGGACAAACCCAACATGGAGAGGTTGACAATGAAGAAATGGAGTTAATTGCAAAGTCCCAGCCTCCCTTTTGCACAGGGGAGCATAGAAGAGTTGCTAGGAGATAGGAGACGATAGCCTTGACACCACCCCTCCCAGGGGACAGTTCTTACCTGGAGGGTTAGAGGACTAGGTGGCAGAAGGCTTGTTCTTACCCATGGGGTTTTCTCCCAAATAGTTTGTCTCTGTTGTAAGTGCTTTTGTAATATGTCCTCTACCTGGTCTAAGAGCTCATTAGCATGATTTCTGTAGATTCCTATAGATACCTGGGTGATTAACCTTGTTCTAGCCCAGGGTGCTGGATTGAGCCATGAGTGGAAATGAGGATGTTTTGGTGTGGGGAGGCAAAGGATGGTAAAGAAGACTGTCTTTATGTCTAAGTGGACTGGATCACACTGTATGCCTTTTATATGGCCTTTGTCATCTATATAAGGCAACCCTGAGAGTGATGAAGGGCAGCTAACGTGCAGTGGCCCCTGGCACGTCATCTCACTGATCCTCTGCAGAACTGCACGTGTTTTGAACCTGGAAGTGTCTGCTTCAATTGTTGTTGTTGTTAGTTTGCTGTGGAGTCGTGTCCGACTCATAACAACCCATACAGGGTTTTCAATGGCTGACTGTTTCAGGATTGGGTTGGGAGTGGGTTGCCACATCCTCCTCCCATTTTTTCAGTGCTGGGAATCGAACTTGGGACCTCAGAGACTGCAGAGCAGCGCTCTACCAACTGAGCTAAATCCCAGCCCCCTGCTTTGATTAAGCAGACAACAACAACCAGTTGCAGTAAATAGACCCCCACTTATCTTCAGCACATAAAGCTGGTGTGAATGGGGGCTTCACAAGCAAGCCAACCAAAGGTCTGCTGGCACCTTTGCCTAGACATTGTCAGGCACCAATGTGAGCCAACCATGTGAGCCCCCGTTTACAGCAGGTAAGTAAACACTGTTTAATTTACCCACATAATATCTGAGTCTGGATTTTCTTTCAGTCCAAGTCCATTGTTGGCATTTATCAATACAGTAGAGCATGTGTATAATTTCCCTTTACCTGAAGAGCTTATGTCTTGAAATGTAAAAGCTATATAGGGGGCGGGAGTCCTTTCCTTTGCATCACCTTTGCATTTTTGCTCTCTAGAAGTAATCGGCATCCCATAGCCTAGTTGCTTCAAAGGGGAAGGTGGAGTGGGAAAGAGATGTGTCACCGTGGTTTTGTGGTTGCTTGTTTCACAGTTTGATTTCATAATATTATATATGTCCAGTTCACAAAACAAAGACAGACACCTACAAATCCAGTATCCATGTAGCCACCACCCAGGGCAGGAAATAGGACATGGGCAAGCCCCCAGAATCCCCGTGTGCCCCTCCATGTCATCATCTTTCCCTGTAAGTGTACCCACCCTGCTGATTGGGGGCTTTTGACTTTGTCAGCCTGGCTCAGCCTGGAATCAGACTTCCAGAATCCCTGAGTTGTCTGCAGACTAATTCAGAGTGTTTGCCTCTGCTGCCCCACCTCACCTCACCATGTCGTTTTTTTTTTTTTTTTTTTTTTCTCTCTCAAGAACAACAGGTCTCACTTTATGGAGGTCATCACAGTCAGGTGTGGTGAGTGAGACCCGGGGGTCTCTGTCCTCACCCTCCCCTGTGCTATATCCAGTTCTTCCTTCCCTGTCTTCCCCATGCACCATGCTGAACCAACACCACCCCCAGCTTCACAAGCAGACCCTCAGATGCAAACTCTCAGCGGGGCAGCTGTGCTGACGACCTCCCCCACCAGCCGTTCACAGCCCTGTTGCTGCAGCCTCGGGCGCCTGGTTCTGGATCTCCCAGAGAGCTCTGAAGGGTCCACGGTAACCTTAAAAGTCCTAGAGGGGGATGTTGAGTAGCTTTTCTCTCCCCTTCAACTCCTTTTATAAACCTATACTTCCACAGCTTCTCCCATAACCACATAAAAGGTCTGATTTCTCTAATTTATCCTGCACTTTGATAACATTCATAGGGTCCTACTCTCCTGAAAGAACACTAATATTAACACACATTTTCATAATAATCGCTTTTCTCCATTTCCTTTATTGGTTATTATCAACCAGGCATGCATCCTTAAACACTGAAGTTTTGTTATGCTTGGGGTTTTTTTGAAAATATATTATGGGAATCTGTTTTATTTTGTGTCTGGCTTTATTTACTCGACATTATGTTTGCAAGCTTCATGCACATTGTTGCGGGAAGCTCTCACTTGTTCATCTTTGCTGTGAGAATTTCTTTATATGAAGAGCTCCCATTTAATCCTTTCATTCTGCTATTGAGGAGAGGTTGGGTTGTCCATTTGGACTATTATAAATAAGCTGCTGTAGACATTCTTGCCTATGTCCCTTAGCACACCGATGTACTTTTGTTGAATGCATATATAAAGGACAGAATTGCTGAGTCATTGAGCATGTGTCTTCAAGTTTAGGAGATAAAAATCAAACTGGTCATTTTACAGCTTACATTCCCACCAATGTCAGAATAGGTATTACCAATCTTTTCATTTCAGCTATTCTGATAGATGCATGTTAGGTGCAGTCGAGTCCTGTCCGACTCAGCGACTTTTATAGGGCTTTCAATGGCTGATTGTTTTGAGATTGCCTCAGGAGTGGATCGTTATGTCCTTCTCCCATTTTTGTGATGCTGGGAATTGAACCTGGGACCTCAGAGACTGCAGAGTAGTGCTCTACCAACTGAGCTAAATCCTAGCCCAAGAGATGCACAGCAAATGCCTATTTGTGTTTTAAATCTCATTTCCCTAATTTTGTGCACATCTGCATTTGCTTATTTCCCTTTTTAGAAGTGTCTGTTCTGCTCATTCTTCCATTGGGTGTGTGTTTAGTTGGATTTTCCTCACTGACTAAGAATTCATTATGTTGTTGTTGTTGTTGTTGTTGTTGTTGTTGTTAGGTGCCATCAAGTCGATATCCAACTCATAGCAACCTTATGTACAACAAACGAAACACTATTGTCGTGCTTCTCTGCTATTCATAGGGTTTTCAATGGCTGATTGTTTTTTGGGAATGGGTTACCAGGTCCTTTTCCCAAGCCTACAGGATGTGGTGTTCCCAGGTGGTCTCCCATCCAAGTACTAACCAGGCCCAACCCTGCTTAGCTTCTGAGATTTGACAGGATCAGACGCTACAGTGGTACAGCTGCAAGCAGAATTCACTATATATTTTTAATATTATTGAATATATTTTGAATATAAGAACCCATTTCCATCTTCTGTGTTTGGTTCAATGAGTGCTAGCATACATATATACCACGTGGTGAAAAGACTAGCCTTTCTCTATTGAATTACCTTGGCAGCTTTGTCAAAATCAGTCACTTCTATATGTGCAGGTGCATCTC
Source organism: Pedetes capensis (assembly GCA_007922755.1). NCBI lineage: Eukaryota > Metazoa > Chordata > Mammalia > Rodentia > Pedetidae > Pedetes > Pedetes capensis. The sequence continues at coordinate 20,274 of VMDO01006456.1, forward strand.
TGGACTCTCTTCTGTTCATCTACTCTTTTTGTCTACATACCTCACTCTCTTATTCATTATAGCTTTATAGTAAGTCTTGAAGTCAGATTGTTTAAGTCTTCCAACTTTTTAAATTCTTTTTCAAAGTTGATTTTGCTATTCCTGGTTCTTTTTGCAATTTCAGCTTTCTAAAAATCTTTCAATTTCTGTTTTTAAAAAAGACTTCTTGGATTTAGATTGATTTATAGATTCATATCTCAATTTGGAAAGAATTGACATTTAGCAATGTCACCTCCTATGATGCATGAATATGGTATATGTGTCTACTTGTTTAGACCTTTGATTTCTCTCCGCAATGTTCTTTAACTTTCAATGTACAAGTCTTATTTTATACTTAATCCTAAGTATTTCATATTTTTGACATTGCATAAAATGAATCTTATTTCATTTTTAATTGATGCTAGTATATAAAATTATAATTTTGTATATTATTCTTCTATCCTAAAGCTTTGCTAAATTTATTTTTTTAATTCTAGTAGCTCTTATATAGATACTCTGAAATTTTCTATATTAACAATCATGTCACTTGCAAATAAAAGCAGTTTTACTTGGTACTTTTCAATCTATACACTTCCTATTTCTTTTCCTTGCCTTATTGCAATAGCTAGGACCTCGAGTGCAATGTTGAACAGTAGCAGTGAGTTGCATCTTGATCCAGGCTTAGGGGTCAAGTGTTCACTATTTCACACTGTAGGATGATGTTAAATACAATATTTTCATAAATGACCTCCAGCAATTTGGTTGTTGTTGTTAGGTGCCATCGAGTCGGTATCCGACTCATAGCGACCCTCATGGGGTTTTCAATGGCTGACTGTTTCGGGATTGCCATGGGAGTGGATTGCCAGGCCCGTCTCCCATTTTTGTGGTGCTGGGAATTGAACTCAGGACCTCAGAGACTGCAGTGCAGCGCTCTACCAACTGAGCTAAATCCCCAGCAGTTCGGGGAGGTTCCCTTTTCTCCTAGTTTACTAAAAGACCTTATTATTCATCAGTTTTAAGTTTTTTCAAATGATTTTCTCCACCTATTTAAATTTTTGCCTGTAGTGGTACGACTGTGGCGTCGGATCCCGTTAGATCTCAGGAGCTAAGCAGAGTCAGGCCTGGTTAGTACTTGGATGGGAGACTGCCTGGGAACACCAGATACTGTAGGTTTGGGAGAAGGACACAGAAACCCACTCCCAAAAATCAATCAGCTATTGAAAACCCTATGAATGGCAGAGAAACACTGACAATACTGTTTCACCTGTTGTACGTAGGGTTACTATGAGTTGAACACCAACTTGATGGCACCTAACAATAATTGAAATTATATTCTTCTTCTTTCTTTATTCTGTTAATACAATGAATTATGTTGATTCTCAAATGTTAAGCCAATATTGCATTTCAAGGGTAAACCCCATGTGATCATGGTGTATTATCCTTTTTATACTCTGTTGGCTTTAATTAATTAAACTTAATTAATTAAATAAATTTAATTAATTTGTTAAATTTTTATAAGTAATTTTTGTGTCTATGTTCATGAGAGACATTTGTATATTATTTATTATATTTCATTTTTGGAATATCTTTCACAAATTTTGGCACTAGAGTTATGTTAATTTCCAATAATTAGTTAGTGGTTCCACCTTCTATGTTTTCTAAAGGGCTTTGTGTAAGATTAGTATTATTTTATTTCATCCTTGGTTTTTTAACAGAATTTGCCAATAAAGCTATTTGAGCCTGGAGTTTCCCTTGTGAGAATTATTTTTTCTTAACAAATAAAGTTTATTCAACAGATACAGGCTATTCTAAGTTCCTATTCCATCTGTATCAGTTCTTATAATTTTCATTTTATCTAAGATGTTAAATTTGTTAGTGTAAAGTTACTTTATTACTCTTTTCTATATTTTTAATTTATTTATTGTCTACAGTAATAACTTTCATTTATTCCTGATATTGGTCACCTGTGTCCTATATATTTTCCTAAGCATCTAGCTAGGGATTTACCAATTTTGTTCATCTTTTCAAGGAAACAACTTTTGGCCTTATTAATTTTTTGTATCATCATCTGATTTCTTCTATATTGATTTTTGCTTTTACATTTATTAACTTTTTCCTCTACTTAATTTTGGGCTTGCTTTTCTCTTCCTGTTATCTTCTAGCCTTCTAAAGGATGACTTTGGGCATTGACTTTGGACCCTCCATCTCTTCTAGTAAAAGTATTAAAAGCATTTCTCTCTAAATGCTGGTTTAGTAAAATCTCACAAATTTAGATGTATTTTCATTATCATGCAATCTGAAATATTTTTTAATTTTCTTGGGATTTCTTCTTTGACCTATAACTTATATAGAACAACATTGTTTAACCTCCAAAAGGTAGTTTTTTCCTAGATGTCTTATTGTTATTGCTTTCTTATTTAATTCAACTTGGATCAGAGAATATACTCTGAAAAGCCCCAACTTCTGAATTCAGCTCTGATTTCTGTCACACACACACACACACACACACACACACACACACACACACACACAGAGTTGACTGTAATTTCAGCTCACTGTAATCTTTAAGCAGATTTCCTTTTTAAGTATTTTTTTCTTTCTTTTTTTTAATTGTGCTAAAGAGAAGAATTAATCCAAATTACCCTGCCATTCATTACCAGAAGTCACTACATGTGCTTTTTACAAGCAGGTATCATTCAGCAGAGCCAACTGTTTAACGTAAAGACAATGCTGTGAGTGCTTTTGGTGGGATTCCTCTACACAGGAAGAATGGACTTTCTTCATAAAACATGAGCCAAGCGAGCCAGGTGCCCTTGCACACACCTGTAATGCAAGCTGCTTGGGAGGCTGAGCCAGAAGGATCATGAGTTTGAGGTCAGAGGCAGCCTCTGCAACTGAGTGAGACCTTGTCTTGAATAAAAAGTAGAAAAAGAAGGTGGGGATACAGATCAGTGGTAGAGCACTTGCCTGGTATGTGAAAGGCCCAAGTACTGAAAAAATAATAATAATAAACATGAGCCAAGTGAAATTTGGGCCAAAAGAATTTTTACACTCTTTTGATACAAAATTCAGAATAAAAAATTGGGCATGCTTTTCATAAGTTATTTCCAAAAAGGTGCTCAAAATTGGGGTACACTGCCTCAACTGTTTTTCATTGCCTATTCAGTTTACAAGAATGTCTTTGATGTTTGTTAAATGGTAATTGACAAAGGAAGAGATCTTTCATTATTCCTCGTCCTCCTCCTCCTCCTCCTCCTCTTTCTATTTGATCCCTATTTTACCAATCTAAAAAGTTCATTTTGGATTACACTGCTCATCAACCACTAAATATAATATTTTCTGGAAAGTTCTATATGCTCTGTCTAGACCTCAGCTTTCCTAAACCCCGATGTCACTGTTAGGAGGGAAAGATTATTCCCCACTCATGTATGTATCATTTGTGTAGAGGAGCACCATTCTTGGTAACACTTCTAGCCTTGCTCCAACTGATGAGACAGAAAAGAGAAACTGAGCCTGTGCCGTTCAGCCTCTCCTGCCCTTTCTCCCTGGATCTCATTGCCTTAAGGAGGCGCACTTTCTGTTATGCTCTCCCCAGAGCAACGGTGCCCCAGCCAATAGGTCTGGGTGTGTCCAATCTCCTAGCAGCTGAGGTCCAGGACTATTGTTGCTGAGCATCAGCCTTACCATCAATAAAGGAGCTCTTCTGGTGCTCATCTGCTTGACTGTTCAGAACCGTCCTGAAGTGATCAACGCATCCTTTGCAATGTTACCAAGCATTCCAGAGAGAGATGACGCCCTACTGAATTGAGTCTTCGGTTCAGAGGCACACAGATATCATATATTCTTGTCATAAATTTTTACTGCACGAAATATCCAAATTTTCCCTCCTCAAGAATCAGCTCATCATATTTTTTGTCACCACTGATTGCTTGGACCATCAACAATTTCACATGATACTGGCATGCATAAATGAGTTAGAGCTAAGGGGTGGGGGGTTCTTAATTGTGATCAGTAAGGCCAAAAACAAGGGTGTGGAGATATGGATATTTGAGTAAGCCAGGGGGCATCGATGATGAAAGAAAGCCAGAGGTCTTGAGTTTCTACTGTGGGGTAATAAGCCAGAACTTAGTTCAGGTTCCAGCTGGGTGATTTTGAGCAGATGTCTGGCCTTGCCAAGTCTCAGCTCCCTCCCTGTGAAAACAGGGCAAACGTGGCCCATCTTGAAGCGCTGGTAAATGATGCACATATTGGAAAGCCTGAAATGCAGGGGATGCTCAATAACGACAGCTTCTTTTTCTTTCCAGAAAAAGCCCAACTGGCCTAAATTGCCTTGCTTATCTTAGGAAGTCTTGGGAAAGACTCTCAATAACACCGTGAACAAAAGAAATAAGAGGATTGGCAAAAACAAAACAAGCAAAAGAAAAAACAGCCGAGCTTCGAGAAGGAATGATTCTGCAAACATCATACATTTGCACCACCTAATGCTTCGCCAGAGGGCTCCCCTAACTGTGATGTGATTTCAGCCTCACAATTGCTCTGCGGAATTGATGGAGCAAATGCTACAGGGTCCACGGGAAACGTGAAGAAGCTAAAGTTAAGAAGCCATACACCAGTATGGAAAGTTTTGTCAAGAAAGCTACTATCAAGGTAACCATCGACCCTAAATTTCTTTTTCTCCACATCTATGCATGCCACTCTGTCTCTAACTTTAGTTTACCACATTAAATAAAATTAAATGAGAATTCAACAAAGAAGAAGAAGAAGAGGAGGAGGAGAAGGAGGAGGAGGAAGAAGAGGAGGAAGAAGCCATAAATGACTGCTTATGACACGTCAGCATCCGGTCCAGTCCACTCTCCCCAGAGCCCCCTTGACATGTTCTGGTTCCCCGGAAGTAATGACCATAATGATGCCACCCACGTGCATAGAGGGGCTTTACAGTGTGCAGAGCTTATCTTTATTTTTCTCCATTCTCACTACAAGAATTTCTGGCCATTTCACAGAAGAGATAGCCAAAGCCTCAGAGAGGCCAAGCAACCAGCCCAATAACACACAGCTAACCCAGAGGCTGAACTCAGGTATCCTGTGCTTATGGGCTATGGTCACACCATGGTCAACAAGGATACTGAGGACAAGAGGGGTGGCCACATTCTCCAGCCCCGAGGGGACACTGCCCACGTGTGGCTCTGGCCCTCCTGGTCGCAGGGACTGGCACACTCTGCCTAGGTCATTTAGCATAAGCTGCAGTAGTGCTGTGATTTATCGATGGCTTTGATTCCCCACTGGGCCGGCATGAAAATAATCAGATGAATAATGAGCCTGTGAAGATGGATGCACTAGGAGCCAGCTCCCGCAGAAGAGAATTATGCGCTGGGCTTCTGCCTGGAGCGGCGCGGGAGGGTGGATGTTTCGGCAGAAGGCTGGGCCTCATTTGCTCCTTTGGCAGCGGCTCCCTGCTCTCAACAGACACAGAGGGCTTAAGAGGTGACAGCGCTGGCACCTCCCTGGTCCAAGCGCAGCGATGAGCTGAGCCTCCATGGGCTCAGGAATGGTGGAACAGAACCCCACCAGGGTGGGCCTTGGGGAGGAGCTGCACCCCCGCTGCAGGAGCCGGCAGGGAGGCGCCCCTGAGGTTTTGCCACACTCGGGCAGGGCAGCCACCCTGCTTGATCCTGCTGTGCCACCATGCCGTGTTAGTTACCTGTCTCTGAATCCCAAGCCACTCCAAGGTGTAGGGGCTTTTATTACCCACCGCTGTGTGGGTCAGGGGCTGGGATTTAGCTCAGTTGGTACAGCACTGCTCTGCAGTCTCTGAGGTCCCAAGTTCGATTCCCAGCACCGCAATAATGGGAGAAGGACCTGGCAATCCACTCCCAAGGCAATCCTGAAACAGTCAGCCATTGAAAACCCTATGAGGGTCACTATGAGTCAGACCCGACTCAACTCGATGGCACCTAACAACTGTGGGTCAGAATCCAGGTGCCTTAGCAGGGAGAGCACAGCCCTGCCGCACGCTGAGTTCACACCTGGGTGGCCAGAGGCGGCTGGAGGACCAAGGTAGTGTCCCACGGCTGGCTGTTGGCTGGGTGCCTCAGCTCCCCACACAGATGCCCTGCGGAGGACAGCCCAGGGTTGTTTACGCGCAGCAGGGAGGCCCGGATGGAAGAGGCTGCCTAGTCCCGGCGAAGGGGATGGGGCAGGTGCTGAGCTGAGGTGTGGAAACAGCATGTCTGCCGATGAGTGCCCTTGGGCAGCCGCCTGTGGGGAGGGGACAGGGGCAGGAGTGGCAGAGGCAGAGCTGTGAGCAGGTCCAGCCTCAGTAGACACCAGAAGCTCAGATGCTCGAAAGGCCCCCAGACCGGTCCCAGCGGGCCCAGGAGGCGGCAACTTCAGGAACCTCAGCGAAGGATGAGGCTGCACTGGAAATGGGGCGTGGCCTTGGGCGAGGCAGCCCCTGGCAGCCCTCACCCCTGAGGTGCCCCTCCTGCAGCTAAAGGGGGCTCTGGGCAGCCCTGGCCATGCCCCCTCAGCCTCCTCCCGCACTTGCCTTCACCGTCTCCCAGACCCCCAGACCCCAAAAGACGCCGGAGATGCTTCAGATTTGGAGGCACCGCCCCTCATCAGGTCAGGTGGGGTCCCCGCTCTCAGCATCCTGCCCAGTCCTCCAGGCCTTGACCCGGCACAGCCTCCTGACCAGGTTTCCCCCATTCCATCCTTGCCAGCTTCTGTGCCAGTGTTTCCACAGCCCCCCAGCTGTTTCTGGGAAACAGGAATATGAATGCGCCCCCAGACTCTTCTGCTTAAAATGCCTTCCTGACTCCCACCAACTCAAGACGCAGCCCTGGCCTCTCCACGTGGTCTTCCCTGGCACGCGATGCTCCTCCATCCTCCTCCCAGCCCTCAAGGGATGCGAGGACTCCCTCGCCTCAGGCTGCCTCCCAGCTGTTCCATCTGCCATGTGCTCTGGCCTGCAGGTCTCCCTCCCCGACTCCTTCCCTCACCCCAGCCTGCCCCTGTCTTCAGCTCACTCCTCCATGAACCCTTTGCTGCGGGCCCTGCATGAGCCCCTGAGCCCAGCCCACATCCATCCCATTCCTGTGGCTCCAGCTGTCAACCCAATGTTCTGCACCCGGGGTGTAGGTGCCCATGTTGCCTGTCTGGGCCCCCGCAACATGCACAACTTTATAGTGAGCTCCACAGGGGCTGGTGTGTGCCCTGTACCCAGGGCCTGGAGCAAGCGTCATGCGGAGCCCAGTACAGTGAGAGGGGCCATTAGGCAGGAAAAAAGGAAGAAAATTGTCCTCTGCAGCCACCTGCTCCCCCACCACCTTCTGAGACTTGAACATCACAGGGAGCTTCCTCTGAGACAAATGGCTTCATCTGGTGGTCAGTGCTTCCTGGTAGGTTATATCCTTGCAAATGGCATGGTTGCTAGGCGACAATACCCTTTTACAAATGGCCTAATCTGTAGCCCGTAGCACGTTTACAAGTGGCCTGGACATAGCCAGTAGCTTCCTTTACACATAAAGGCAGCAGGTGCCTTCATGTCCCAGCTAGGAAGAAGGCTTCTCATTGAGGCAGGACCCACCTGCGATAAACGGGAAAACCTGCTTTACAGCCTACAAGGCCAGCCAAAGTCAAGGGTAAGAGAAATCTGACACAGCTAAAGAGAAGATCAAAAAGAGGGGAGAATGATCTATTCCCTTAGTGAGACAGGGACTTAAGGCCCCTCCCTTGACGCAGGGGCCAGTCACCCACAGATCCTGTAGTGTCTACAGTTCTCAGCAACGATGGCAGCCCTCAGCAGATGCCCACAGTTCTCAGCAGACATCCAGAGCAAGATCCTCAGTTCCCAGATGTTCTCAGCTGTCCACAGGTGCCCAGCGATGGCCACAGTTCTCTCCAGATGCTCGGAGACACCGCAGCCTCATGGCCGGACAGGCAGGCCTCCTGGTCTAACTCGGAAGTTAGATCTGCTGTTTGCAGATCTTCACCATTGCCCCTGCCCACTTTCTGATTTCTGCCTCAGAAAGCCTAACGTCGTCTTTCCACGTCCCCTTTCCTCACTCCTGCCTCACTTTCCAGCCTGCTCACCTTGCCTCCCAGGGTGCTCTCCTCTAAATAAATTAGTCCAACTCTAAATAAATTAGCCTCTCAGTTCTCTTCCTGTTTTTAAATTCCTTTATAAATGGGAGCAAGGGTAGAGGTTTGCTGCCAGTTCTTCAGAACCATCGCCCATTAACATGTGCCACTGCAGTAATGCTGGATCCCCAGACCCACGTCCCCCACTAACTCTCAGCCCAGTGTGGTGCCTTAGGTACCTGTTCTCTGGGCTCTACCGGGAGCTGACAGCTGGACAGCCATAAGAGGAAGGAAAGAGAGGGCTCGGCCAGAGTCAGGAGGGAAGAAGACAGACCCCAGGAGGGCAGTGCTGTCTTGGGGAGGGAGAGCTGCCTTGGCCGACAAGCCTGAACGCAGATGGTGCCACCCAGGGCATGGAATGCTGAGTGCCCTGTCTGAGAAATGAGCTGGGCCCGGAAGAGTGGAAGGCTGAAGAGCGGACAGGCTTCAAATCACACCCAGGGCCCCCTGCCTACGGGGCATTCCCACCCCAGCCGAGCCCTCTGTGGTTCCCGTCATGGGGTTAATGCACAGTGACCTCCTCCTCCTGCACTGTCAATCCACCGTACAAAGGACCTGCCCATCCTGTCAGAGCTCCCAAGGAGCCCACTGAGGTCCACAGCGCTTCATGAGGATCACTGTCCTTGACTTCCAGGTTAGGAAACTGAGGCTCAGAGAGGTAAAATGGCTGAGCCAAGGCTGCCATAACTGTTGTTGGTAGGTGCAGTTGAGTCAGTGTCTGACTCATAGCAACCCTATGTACAACAGGAAAAACACTAACGTCAGTGCTTCTCTGCTATTCATAGGGTTTTCAATGGCTGATTGTTTTTTGGGAGTGGGCTTTAGGGTCCTTCTCCCAAGCCTACAGCACCTGGTGTTCCCAGGAGGTCTCCCATCCAAGTACTAACCAGGCCCGACCCTGTTTAGCTTCCGAGATCTGATGGGATCAGACACCACTGTGGTACTACAGGATTTGAAGCCCTGTCCTGTCTCCTCTCTGCTGTGAACACTTGTGACTTTGTGGGAGGCCCAGGCAGAGCCACCTGGAAGGGTCAGGGGGTCTACGCCTCTGGAAGCTGCCTGGCGCCCATGAGGAACGATCACAAAGCTCATATTGCTAACCTCTATGAGGACGGGAGAAGGGCCTGGCAATCCACTGCCAAGGCAATCCTGAAGCACTCAGCCATTGAAAACCCTATGAGGGTCGCTATGAGTGGGATACCGACTCGATGGCACCTAACAACAACAACATGAGGACGGGAAGGGAACCTGGGGACTGTCCTGCCAACCACCTCTATTTCTATTTAGTCTCATTGTGTGGCCCTCAGGGCTGTGATTTTAAGGTCCGCTTGTGTTTCTATGTAAACATCTGGTCCATTGCTTTTAAATGCTTCCTTTTAGCAGCTGCCTACTGATGCAGCAATGGATGCTCGGAGAACAGCCCACTGCAAAGGACACCCACAGCCTGGGCTGTTTCTAAAGGCGAGAAACCAAGGGCCAAGGAGTTGGGAGAGGACTGCACGAGGAGTCCATCCTCGCTGGGCATTTCCAGTTGGCTCTCAGCAACCCCGGGGGCGGGGGAAGGGAAGAAGACCCTTCTCTCTCTTCTAAGATCCCACTGGCCCCTCAGGAACGTTCACACCCTTGGCAATCCCTGGGGCTGAGCCTGGATCACGGGACCTCTGGCTGAGAGTGGGCGGAGCCATTTCTTACCTCCTGATAGGGCACAGATGGAATGGGGGCGGGGCACTGAAAACAGGAATGTTGGTAGAGAAAGCCAGGTATTCACCTGGGGACTCACAGTCACTCCCAAGTTGGGGACACCCGGGGTGATCACGCCCAAGAGTCCTGTGCTGGGGGTGAAGCCCTTTGCTAAGGGGAAAGGAGTGCATGCAGGGAGCCCCAAGGCCACTTATCTGGAGGTGTGGGTCTCCCCACAGGATGTGTCCGCGAAGGGCGAAGGAGCCCAGCACCTGGCTGGTCCCTCTTGTTGTGCTGAGCAGGGGCCAACAGAGCTCCCCGCTTCCACATCCCTCCCCCACCTCATCCCACGCTAGCCGCTTTGCTCACCAGTGTTACCAGGCTCGTGCGGAAGGCAGACATGGAATCAATGAGCGCCTCCAGCCACGCAGGGGAGCGCCATTGAGCAAGCGCAGAGTGTTCCCTCCTGGTGGGCAGTGAATCTCTCAGCAAGCAGAGCAACCGGGAGAGGGGCTTCCGCGGCCTTACTTCTGGTCCACAAAGAGCTGGCTGTTGAAATGGCAGAGGAAGGAAAGCAAGAGCATGCCCGTCAGCTCCGGATAGGTGTGTAGCTCAGGTGTGCAGCCGGGTGGCCACCCTGCCCTGGGGTCACCTGGGATCACCTGAGGCTTTGCACGTTATGCCTAGCCAGGGCAACCTCTGAGGGCTGGTGTTAACACTTCTAGAAGCTACCCACACCCAGCCAGATGCGAATCTGGTGACCAGCCCCCTAGCTCCCTTTCCCACTGCTAGGGGACACAGCACCCCACTTTGCAGGGTCCCCAGGAAATCCCCAGTGAGTCAAGCTTTCGTTGCCCACAGTGGGGACCTGTACAGTAACACAGACTTTAGGAGTTTCCTTTCCCTCTTTGCCTCTCTTCTCCACTCCCTGACAATCACTTCCTAGGATCACTTTCCAAAAAACTTCTTGCACTCGAATCCTTCTCTCAGGGTCTATATCTGGTGGGACTCGAACTAAGACAATGTGATAGCCAAGAAAGCAAATTCAAGACACCCAGAGACATAGTAGCCGGATGGCTAATCCTCCAGGCTTCGGAGCCAGACAGTCTGTGTTTGAATCTGCCTGCCTAGGACGCAAACATTTAATATTAAAATGATTGCTATTTATAGACGTGAAGAAATGGGTTTCAAGACAGGCAGAAATGGAAACTTTAGAAAAGGAAGATGGATCCAGGAGGACAGGAGCCTCCTTAAAATCCTGTGGTGCACAAGTCAGTCATTCTGCAGAGAAAACTGCGGAAGCCCTGCATCTTCCCTTATGCCCTAGAGGAGCCAGATGTTTAAAAGGACAAAGGGCAGGAGGAGCCGACGTTAGCAAGACAGAGAACAAAGGCTCCCCTCTGAGCTGTAAGATAAGGGCAGCAAGGCCAAGCCCCAGAATGTGCTTCCGCTTGCACATATCCAAGGACAATAGAAAGGGCTTTGCTGAAGTATGTTGTGGCGGGGGGGGGGGGGACCAAAAATGAGGAAGAGACAAGCCAGTGCTTGGGGCAGAGTGCACTGTTCACAGGCAACAGAGAGAAAGCTGAACTCAACAGCTTCCCTCTTACCCCTGTCTTTCCCATGGGCAAAGGATTTAGAACACAAAAGGTGAAGACAAGCAGAGTTAAGGAGAAATCAACACTGGAGTCCCAGCAAGCTTTCTGGCTTAACAGGGTTACCAGACAGAAACACAGGTGAGCCAGCCAGGTTGGGCGTGGGCTCTGAGGCTGGTGAGCTGTGGTCTGGAGCGCAGTGGGCAAGTGCTAACTAGGAGGAGCTGCGGGGCTCCTTCCTCTGCCCTAGCAGGCTTCCCAGGAAGCTGAATGAAGAGTCTAAGCATACTCTAGTGCAAGAAAAATGGATGGAAGTTTGGCCAGGATGTGATATGGAGATGAAGGATGGATGGGGACATTAATGTGCCTGAGGTGATAGAGACACCACAGCAAACAGTGTGCCTGGAGCACAGTGTTGCTATTGTTGCTGTTCTTGGGTGCCATCAAGTCAGTATCTGACTCATACTAACTCTAAACACAACAGGCAAAACACTCTTGTCAGTGCTTTTCTGCTATTCATAGGGTTTTCAGTGGCTGATTGGTTGTTTTTTTTTGGTTTTTTTTTGTTTTTTTTTTTTGAGGAGGGAGGTTGGTGAGTCCTTCTCCTAAGCCTACAGCACCTGGTGTTCCCAGGCGGTCTCCCATCCAACTACTAACCAGGCCTGACCCTACTTAGCTTCAGAGATCTGAGGGGGATCAGACGCCACAGAGGAATGGCTGCAGACTGTGTTCTTGGCGGGGAACAACTGGAGGTAGGCCTAGGAAGGCACAGGATGCCACAGTCAGACTCTTGATTGTCTTCCAGGCACAAGGTTCAAGAAAGTTGTTAAGCATGCTAACATGGTCAGACTTATGTCTTAATAAGAAGATACTAATTATCCCTGGTTAAGAAAATTCTTCCCTCTAGTTGAAGTGGGCCCCCGAAGGAAAATCCACCCTCTTTGCCTCTAAATAGCCTTTGTTGTTGTTGGGTGCCGTTGAGTTGTGTCCAACTCATAGCGACCTTCACAGGGTTTAAAATGGCCGATTGTTTCAGGAGTCCTTTTCCTGTCTTTGCGGTGCTGGGGATTGAAACCAGGTCCTCAGAGAGTGTGGAGCAGTGCTCTACAAACTGAACTAAACCCCATCCCCCTAAATAGCCTTTCCTTCCCTGTTTTTATAAATAGTCTTTGTTCCTTGATTTTTAGCTAATGGTTGCTTAACTTGTTACCATTAATGTTTGTCTAAATCATTGTTTCTTGTAAGTGATCTTGTAAGTTCCTGTTTTCCCACTTAAGTTATCAAGCTGTTTCAACTCTGTAAACTACTTGCCTCATGTAAAATCCACCCCTCTGTTCTATATTTTAATAAACAGCCTAAAGGACTGTACATCCTCCCCTTCTCTTCCTGGCAACCATTTCTGCTTCTGTAAACTTGCTTTGTCTGTTTCCATGCTGTTTTACTCCTGTGAGCCCTCCTTCCAAAGAGGCTCTATAAAACGTCAAGCTCCCCTTTATTCTGAGCTCAGACTAGGAATACAGCTCTTTTGAGCTGGACCAGTACAACAAATCTTCCTGACTTGCCCCTGACCTCTCTTGTCTCATATGTTTCCCACAACACAGCAAAGAATTAGTATAATATTAATCTCATTTGTAAGTCCACTATGATGACCTCACACCAAAACCAGTGGGACATACTAGAACCTTGGAGAACACATGGAAACACTCTGCCTTATGCACACTCATCTACCTCCTTTGCCCTGTGTACATACCAGATCTTTTAAGTGTACAATTCAATAATTTTTAGTAAATTTACAGAGCTGTACAACCACCACTGTAATCTAGTTTTTGAATATTTCTGTCACCCCGAAGAGTCCCTTATGTGCATTTTTACTCAATCACCATTCCTACCCCTAGCCCAAGGCAGCCATGAATCTGCTTTCTGTCTCTATATATTTGGCATTTCTAGACATTTCAAATAAATGGAATCATACAATATGCAGTCTTTTGCCTCCAGCTTCTTTGGCCTAGCATAATGTTTCTGAGGGGCATCATGTGGTAGCATGAGTCAGTAGTTTGCTCCTTTTTATTGCTGACTGATATCTCAGTCAGAGGTCTATTTCAAAGACTGTGCTGGTTATAGAGTGAAAGATGGAGAGGAGGAGGGAGAAAGTAGAAGCCAAGAGACAAGTCAGGAGAACACGGCAGTCATTCAGTCGGGAGATATAGGAGACCTGAGCTGGAAGAGTGGCTGGCATCAGGAAGGGAGAAGGAAGGCAGGGGAGGTTGTAGGGCCTGGAAGAAACTTGGCTGATGGTAGGTGTCACGAGCGAGAAATGGGGATGAAGCTGAGCGAGAATCTCTTCCTCACTTAAGGGGAGGTCGGGAATGAGAGGACCAGATATTGTCACTGGCAGGAGACCTTTATTGTTACACACACACAGGGTTAGTTCACACACACACACTCACCTTGGCACACTGATACCTGGCACCTCTGTAGTCGCACCTGATGACGCAGATAAGCCTTGAGATCTCTCTGGTCGAGCGGTGTTCCTTAGCCTTCCCCCCGATGTTCTTCTCACGGCGCAGAGATGGTGGTGATGTGGCGACGGTTCCTCTGTTGGTAGGGGGCTCAGCGTGACGTGATGGCAGTCATCGCTTAGAGTTGAGGAGCCCGCCTGCTGTCAGGGCTCTTCTCTTTTTTATACAGTTTAGTGTGGAGTCTGTGCTCCATCTGGTTATCTTGCATTGACGTCATTGTGCCGTGTGGTTATTGTGTGCCAGGGGTCTATCCTTATCACTCCGTGCACACATGTCACTCTCCCCTGGGGCAGTCAATCCTAGGTTAGGATACAGCATTTAAGGGGGCTTAGGTTACAGCATTTCACACTTCATGTCTTACACACAGTTTTTCTCATTATTTACTTATATTCCTATTACAATCATTTCTATCCTTATTCCCATTATTCCACACAATTAATTCCTATCCTTATTCGTATTCCTTACAGTAGGACAATCTGGAAGGCTTACACACAGATTCAGGTCTGTCTGAGCAAGCTCAGAAGCCCGGGAGAGTCCTGGATTCTCTGGGGGTTAAGAAAGGGGCAATTGCACGTCAACCAATTGCACTTCTGAGTAGATTCATAGCTTTCTGAAGGGACAGAGTGTGCAACAGATCCAGGCCAGCCTGGAGACAGTCCTGGTGGCCTTCTGCGAGGTTGGCTCCTTGAGCTACCGGGATGAAGACAATGGGATTGCATTTGTCGGCTTGTTCAGAGGATACAACTGTGAGAGACAACAAACTTGGGGTAACAAAATGCAAAACAATCCCAGCAGGCTTAAATGATAGGCCATGGCAGAATCTGGGCAGCCCCATGGTGGTAAGACCTAATGGCCTGTGATATTCTAGCTATTTTTCTATCTTCCCAGGATGATAGGAGCTTTGTGAAAACAAGGACAGTGTCTGTGGAGACACAGGAAAATGATATGAAAATGAATTCCTACAACTTGCTCTAAATTATCAGGGCCATCTCTTCTCAGTTCCTTATGAGACCAAGGGCTTTGCTCCAGGAAGAGGGCCTGTGCCTGCCTGAAACTCCAACATGCCTTCACAATCTCCACATACAAGGAGACTGCTCTCCTGGACCACTCCTCTTCTCTATCAGAAAAGCCCAGCCCCGGCATACCTGTACAAGGGATGTTGAAAAGATGAAGACTTCGTGTCCCTTTGTGCTGACGGCATGAGCTCATTTTGTGTTGCTCTAACAAAATGACAGAGGCTGGGTAACTTATAAAGTAAAGAAGTTTACTTAACTCACTATTCTAGTGGCTGGAGTGTCTGTATCACAACATGGCAGAGAAACAGAAAGAGAATTGGCCACATGCAGGAGAGACAACATGACAAAACAGGAAGTCAGGGAGATTCAGGGGCCAGACTTACTCTTCTTATTATGACCCAGTCTGGTAGAGCCAACCACCCATCCCACAAGTACAATATTAACGTCTTCGAAGGATTGCAATGCCCCCAATGACCTAATTACCTCTCATTAGGCTCCACCTCTTGGACCTTTCTACCACCTCTCAATATTGCTGCACCTAAGACCAAGCTTCTGGCATATGAACATTTCGGGGACACACTCAGACCATAACAGTGACTTTTCCTTATGTCAGTTTCTTCCAATAAAGCCTGTTCCTTAACCCCTACCCTGTGCTGTGCAGAAACTTATCCTAAGCTCTGATACACAATAGGTGGTCACTATGGTAGCAACCAACAGAACCAAATAGTGATTTCATCTTTGTATCCATATGCCAGCAAAGCACCAGCCCATGGTCAGTATTTAATAAGTAACTGGTAGACAATGGAATGTCCAGACCACTTGGGTAATGGGCATCCTCCTTAAATAGGATCGATTTAGATTTCTAGGTATTAAGCAGGAATCTTGTCACTGTGTCCACTGTACCCTAGTTCTCGGAAATTCTCTGGAAATTCTGATAACATTTACTGCATTTTTCTAATTATATAAGAAGCATATGCTCTCTGAGGCAGATTTGGAAAATATAAGCAATGCTAACATGATTAATTTCTTTCCCTCTCAATATAGAATATATGTTCAGAATATTCATTCATTCATACATACACATGGATAGATACACACACACTCCACAGATTTTTGCTACATAATTAGAATCATTGGTATGATTTTCAGTTTTAAATTAAAAGCCTCTTTCTGATGTTAAGAGTCTTTGAGAATGCCCTCTGTAGTCAGGGCATCATATTCCATCACATGCGTAGTTGGTTTTCCCTTTGTCCCCTTGCTGGTCTTGTGGGTTGTTTCTGGATCTAGGAACTGACATCTGAGTCTGGGGCTGCATTTTCCGTGTGTGACTCATGAGTCCTTTTCCAGATACCCGGCTCTGCTTCCCTCTTTTACTCCCAACTCTCAGCATCTGTGAACTCTCCTCTCCAGGGTGTCTCTGCACCCTCGCCTCTCCCTGCTTCTTGCCTCAAAGGCAGGTGATTCCCTGGCTCCCTATTTTCTCCAGCGGGGTTAGTTCCTGTGACTCCACATCTTCACAGTTCTGGTGAGGCCACCATGGCTCTCTCCTGCCACCTCCTGCCCATTCACAGCATCTCTAACACTGGTTTAACCTTTGGATTAGTTAGCTGTTCTTGCTGTAGCAGAAAAACCAACCTAAACTTATGGGGGAAGAGGTTTACCTGGAGCTCACAGTTAGCAAATCAGTTCATAATGGCAGCAGGGCAGGCATGGTGGCGGTGGCAGGGCCTGTGGCAAATGATCTCACAGCATGATGGACCTGGAACACAGAGAATGATCTGAACTTCAAGTCCAAGGTAAAAACCTCCAAGGGTCTGCCCCCAGTGACATCACTTCTGCAAAGCTGTTGTTGTTGTTGTTAGGTGCCCTCGAGTTGAGTCCGACTCATAGCGACCCTCATAGGGTTTTCAATGGCTGACTGTTTTGGGATAGCCTTGGGAGTGGGTTGCCACATCCTTCTTCCATTTTGCGGTGCTGGGAATCGAAATTGGGACCTCAGAGATTGCAAAGCAGTGCTCTACCAACTGAGCTAAATCCCAGCCCTCTGCAAAGCTAAGACCTGCTTTCCAAAGCTCCATGACCTCCACCAGCAGTGCCACCAGCTGGGTACCAAAGGTTAAAGCAGATAACCTTTGGAGGATATCTTATATGCAAACTATAACAACCCTTGTAATGCTGGGATGAAATGAGAAAGGAGGAGCCTAAACCAGTGTGAGGATATTTAATGGGCTTAGTTGTAAAGTTTATGTGTGCTCTGTTCTCAGTTCTCTGCACCGAACACTATGACAGTCTTGCTTTAACTGCACCTGAAAACAGAGCTATAGGCTTCAACTGGTAATAAGCTTACTAAGAACTAATAATGGAATGTGGCTGCCAGAAAAGGAAAGAAAGGAAGGAAATGGGGGGAGGAAGAGAGGAAGGGAGGAAGGAAGGAAGGATGGAAGGGAAGTGAAGGGAAGGAAGGAAGGAAGGAAGGGACAGATGGAGGGAGGAAAGGAGGAAGTGAGGGAGGGAGGAAGGAAGGAAGGAGTTAAGACCATTTCCAGACACCGTGTGTACTCTTGTCAGGCTCAAGAGAAAGTCACAGGAAGACAGAATTCAGATCAAAATATGGAAAAGGCTTTGTAAAAGAAGTTGACCTCCAATAAAACAGACTGGCAGGGAGTTGCCCACTATAGACAACATTCAAGAAATGATGACATCCATTATGCTTCCAAGATTTTGTTGCTACCCACATTACTTTTCAAAAAGTGACTTTAGATAGAGAACGCCCATGCGGTCAATAGGAAATATGAGGTCTGTGTGCATGTGTGGACCTTCATTACACATCCCCTTCCCTGGGGTCTCCTAGGGTACAGAGGCTTTGGAAGGCCACAGAGAGGCGTGTGGCCACTCCCTGAGGCAGGTCCTGAACAGGCCCCCCACAGGCAGGCTTTTCATCAGCTGTTGGTGAACACCTGGTCTCATTAACTGGGCCAGTCACAGGTGGGACACAGTGTCCTCCATGCTCCCTGAACCCTGGGCAGGCAGAGTCCAAAGACTATCCCCATACCCACATTGGTGCCATGACGCTTTACCAACATCCCTACACTGGCTGTACTCCAATGAGCTACAGCAATTCCACCAGACACTTGCCTAGCACTCCCTCAGTGCACACTTCCTTCCTCTAGCCTAGGGCATAGCACGGTTTGCCAGGATGGCAGGTGAGGACCTAAGGGAATGATTCTATTTCCTTTGGGGAGAGACATAAAGGAAGCAAAGTGTTAAAGGGCCAAGGCAGAGGACACGTGAAAGGATGTGTCTGTTGGCTCCAAGAGTAAATGCAAAGGCATGAGAAGCAGAGGGCTTAGGGACGACAGCATTCAGGACAGCTGTGGTCTGGTATGGCTAGGGTTAAACAAGGGGACACATGAAGTTAGAGAGGCAGGCAGGGTTCAGAATAAGAACAGGCAGGCTAAGGAACTTGGGCTTCAACCTGAAAACCATGGGGGTGGGGACAGACCACTGCAGGAGCACAGAGAAGAGGATGACGGAAGCAGATTTTTACTCACAAGAGGCAATTCGGAGACACTCCATAGTGGAATAGGAAAGGGATCAAAGCAAGGGATGAGAGGCCGGGGGCCACGTAGGGAACATCACAGACATTCACGGATGAAGAGTACCCACGGCCTTCATTGCAGCAGTGCAGGCTGGGAGAAGGAAGAGGAGGGACTCTTTCTATGTTGAAATAGTACATGATGGTTGCCGGGGGCCAAGCAGCAGGAGAGATCCTTGACGGCCCCATGTTTCCTGACTTGGACAGCTTCAGAGATGGGAAAACCGTTCTGCTAGGCAGACCAGTCATGATTTCAGATACCCTGCCTTGGTGCCCTTGCTTCTGGGACCCATATGTCTTGACTTGAACTGGAAGCAAATAATATACGTGCTCGATATGTGATATTTCTCATAGTTTTCAATGCCCAGTATCTGAGCTACTTCTTATGTTTAAAAATTCTTACGCTGTTAAGTCCAAATGGGAAGCAAAGCCTATCGGCCTCTATACAAAAACACTAAGTTTTTTTTTTCCCTAGCTCCTTTGTTGGTAGGGTACGGTTAAGTGCTCTGGAGTCAGAGCCCCCTGAACCGCCATCTTGAACTTTGAACAAGCACCTGGTGACCCAAAAGAGGAAGGGCTGTGAGACTCTCTGGTGGGGCTGGAAACTGCAGGATCACGGAGTTCTTGGGGCTCAGGGGAGCAACATCAATAGTGGCTTCCTGTGTCTGGCAGCAGGGGTACAAATGGCGGCAGCAGACTTCTTGCTGTACCAAATGAGGGCACCATCCGGGTATCTCCAAGTCTAGTTCTCCAGCCCTTCTAGCCAATCTACAAGCTACTGCAAAATCTTTCAGAAATTATTTTTTTCCTCCCTAGCCAGAATTGATTTCTGCTGCCTGCAGTCCAGAGCCATACCTGGTAACAGAGATCAAGGCAGCAATAACTCTGTAGAGATACAGGAGAATTTTGGTGGGGTTTGTGGAGGTGAAGGCGACGAAACTCCATCTTGTGTTAAGGAGCGGGATCCTGGTAATCCACGCACACAGAGGAGAAATAGCAGATTAAATCACCATCTCCTTACACTTAGAATACAGGACTGAATGAACACAAGGCTTTGGGGGTTTGCCGACAGGAGCAGGCGGGATTCTGGCCCCCAAAGATCTCACACCAAAAACCCTGGGACTGTGACTCGGCTGCAATATCATGCCCATGTTACCCTACACCATGAGAGGGACTTTGCAGATGTGATAAAGTTTGCTAATCAGCCAACCTTATAATAGAGATTATCCTGAATTATCCAGCCGGGCCAAAGTAATCACATGAGCCCCAAAAAGCAGGAAGCATATGGGGAAAGTGGGAGAAATGTGAAGCACCAGAATTTGCCATCTTTGCTGGCTTGGAGACAGAAAAGCCACAAGTCAACGTATGGGGCCTCGGGAATTCCTTCTCCACACGGAAGTGAATTCTGTCAACAACATGAATGAATCTGCGAGTGGACTCTTCCCCAAAGACTGCGAGAAGGAACACAGCGCTCCGATTCCTTGACTTAGACTTGACAAGCCCCTGAGCAGTGAATTCAATACCTCCACACTGTTCTTCTGAACCACAGAACTGTGAGGTGATAAATGGGTGCTTTGTTAAGCTGCTAAGTCTGTGGTCATTTGTTACCCAGCAAGAGAAAACAAACACAGGCATGAAGGAGGCCCTGAGTGGAGAAGAGACGAAAAGCTTGAAGTCAAGGACTGCGGGGCAGGTGCTTCCTTTAAGGGCAATGGCCAATGAAAGAAAGAACCAAAAACTCCTATTCCTAAATTCTTGGTCTAATGGGTTCCGCTTGCCAATAGCAGTGACCACCGACCTCAGGCGCACCACGTGGAGAGGGCGCTGCTTCTGATGCACATTGGATTTGCTTCCGCGTCCATCTGGCTCTGCCAGTGCGAGTTTCTGTGGACTCACCTTCTGCACAGACTTGGTATCAAAGATGGCAATGCCTCCCAGGAATCCATTTTTTCTGCAAAATAAAAAAAAGTCAGTCAATAGTCTTCACTCATTATACTATGCACCAAATCACCCAGAGGCAGTTTGCCTTACAGAACAGCCCATGGCCTTACAGAAGAACCCACTGAGGACTCATGGTGTTTCCCAGGGAAAGGCACCTTTGGAGACTAGGGAGCTGCTGTATACAGTGTAAGATATGCCTCCAGCCAGTAATGATTACACATGGCCAACAACAAAGAGGTGGATGTGGAGATGTTACTTGTCACCATCACAGGTCATGACCCACCCCAACATTTTTGCTTTCCATCCCTGCAATTTGGGGCTCTTTGGGTTTAAAGGTTTTGGTCTTGAGAGAAGAACGCTTTTATCAGGAGACAAAATAGTAGATTCACAAACATGGCCATTTCACAGAGATGAGTTGGCAGGATGCAAACACAAAGAAATAATAAATGTTTAAAAAGACGGAAATGCTCATTACACTGATTTCATCATTGCACATTGGTGCCGTCCAGCTCATAGCAACCCTATGTACAACAAGCAAAACAGTATTGTCAGTGCTTCTCTGCTATTCATAGGGTTTTCAGCGACTGATTGTTTTTTGGGAGTGGGTTGCCAGGTCCTTCTCCCAAGCCTACAGCACCTGGTACCTAACAACAGCAACAACAACAGGGTTAAAAAGAAGGGATTTTTGTTTTGCATATTTTGTTTTTGAAGAATTAACATAGAAAGAAGGAATATTGTTGGCATAGGAAAATCCCTCAGTAAACACCATCTCACATTGCAAATTTGGATATAACACAAATAGTAATTGCCATGATCTTCTAACTCACTCCTATTCTCAAATGTGGGAAGAGTTAATTCCTTATCTTCTGCTTTTGCCACAGGATTGAGGAGTATGGAGGGAGGACAAAGCCAAGCAGGGAAATGGCAGGCAACCCTGTACAGGAAAGATAAGAGATGGAGGGTGTGGCCAATACCCCTGGTGTGCTACCCAGCCCAGGACAATGCAATAGGGACCAGCCCAGTTGGGGGGTTTCAGAATCACTGTAGTGTTCTGGAATCCCTTCCCACTGCAGGATCCAGACTCACTCTCTGCATATTTAAGCTGGAGATGACAGCTGCCTCAAATGGCAACACACGACAGCCAGGACCTGGACACAACTGAATCCTGCAATGGAAAGAAAACCACGGCCTGCAGCAGCCGGGATGGCAAGCCTGCCCAGGACCTGGCGTCAGTGGTAACAGTGGCCTCTCCACGGATCCAGTCCTGACGGTTTGGCTGCTTGGCCTGTAAGCCCAGTCTTGCCATCTTTCCAGGGATTTCCTAAGACATCTAATCCATTCTCGATACTTCTCTTCTTAAGTCAGACAAGTATTCTTATAACTAAAATTCTTATCCCATAATTTGTAAGTGGATTCTAAGGGGAAGCAGTGGATTCATTCCAACGCTTGGCTAGTGACACAGGACATGTGGCCACCTACTAACAGGGTGCTGGGCACACAGGGGGCTGAAGTAAAATGGTGAGCCTGTGCGGTCACAGCTGTGGGGTCCTTTGCGGATGAGTCTGCTCCTAGCCTCCATGTGCTCTTACGCAAAATCACTTCCTTGGTGAGCACTTGGACGTTGCTGCCCTCAGTCTCTCCTTTCATCGGGCTTATCTTCTAATCACTATTGCTGAGGCAGCAGAGAGACACTTTTACCCAGAGCGGCCCAATCCTCCTCTAGATTTTTCCTGTCAATGCACAAGAGCACATGACTCACTCCATAAGGGGGTCGAGATGTGCACGCAAACATGCACACAGCTCAAGCAACCTTGTTGTTGTTGTTAGGTGCTGTCGAGTTGGTGTCCAACTCATAGCGACCCTATGTTTGTTGTGGTTAGGTGCCGTCGAGTCGGGCCCGACCCATAGCGACCCTCATAGGGTTTTCAATGGCAGATTGTTTTTTGGGATTGCCTTGGGAGTAGGTTGCCACATCCTTCTCTCATTTTTGTGGTGCTGAGAATCAAACTCGGGACCTCAGAGACTGCTCTACCAAATGAGCTAAATCCCAGCCCCCAGCCAAGCTTAGCAACAGAAAAAGCAACTCTGAAACTCATAATTCAGAGAAAACAGTAAGAACACTATTAAATCGAATGCTGAAACCACCAATAATCATGCCAAGCATTTGTTGTTGTTTGGTGCCACGGAGTCGCATTGGGCTCATAGCCACCCTCACAGGGTTTTCCATGGCGGATTGTTGTGGGATTGCTTCAGGAGTGGATCGCCATGTCCTTTTCCCATTTTTGCAGTGCTGGGAACTGAACCCAGGTCCTCAGAGAGTGCGGAACAGCACTCTACCAGCTGAGCTAAACCGTGGCCCATAGTGAACTACTACTCTCCAGCATCTAAGACAGTGCTTTTCTAGTACACGGCAAGCACTCAGGGAATGTGTTATGAACTTCACTGAGTTTGGAGCAAAAGAGGGAATTTTTTCAAAAAAGGTAATTCCTGGAAGGCTTAATAGAAGTAGGATTAGAGTTGTTTCTTCAAAAACCAGGTGAACTGTATTAGGAAGAAATGGAGCAAGAGACCATTTCAAGCAGTGTGAATAAGAGCAAAGCCAGGAGGCAGGCAAGCCCAGGCCTGTGAGGCGATGAGGTTGGGATGCTGGCCCAGTGTGGCTGAGTGGGGACAGAGGGAAAAGCACTGCATACTGGTGCCTTGGTTCCCTAGCTCATCAGTCCATGCACTGGCTTTCACTGCTTTTCTCCAATGCAGCTAATCTTGCCGGGGGTGGGGGAGGGTTGTGGGAGGGGGAATTTGTAGATTACTCTTCTAAGACCTGAGCATAATCTGTTGTGGTTTTGAAGTGCTGTAGAAATCCCACCTTGGTGAGTCCATTTGGCTTCCTTTGCCAGAAAGCTATTTAGAGTCTGGCAGGATAGAAAGAATGGTTTTTTGCTCCAGTGGGTAATAGCTCTGTGAATTGCTGACCAATGATTTATCATCGTCTTAGTTACCTTTCTGCAATAGTTCTAACTCATGAAGTGCATTCATCAGCTTAATGTGGATGTGGTAATCCACAAAGCAAACCGATGAGCTTGTCAGCTGTCTCCAAGGGCTCTAACACTTCACTCCCAGCAGCAAAGAAGGAATCACAGTCGGCTCTACTTTATTACCCAGTGTTCTGCTCAGGCCCTGTAAATCGGCATATCAGCACATCGACCAGCAGTGCTGTGGTGTTACTGATGATTCTGGGATACCAGAAGGTCTTCACAGATCTTAAGAATGCGCAAAGACAAAGTAAGTTTCTCTATAGTTGCTTATATATGAGAATCCTACATTAACCAGAACATTAATTCTCTGCTCACATTGAAAAATAGTTTTCCATAATTGCAATCCCCAACTAATAGGCTCCTCTAAATCCCTATTTATCCAAGCTTACCTTTTATTTGTCTGCAGCTATACCACTGCAGGCATCCGATTCCGTTAGATCTTGGAAGCTAAGCAGGGCTGGACCTGGTTAGTCCTTGGATGGGAGACTGCTTGAGAACACCAGGTGCTGTAGGCTTGAGAGAAGGACCCAGCAATCCACTTCCCAAAACAATCAGCCATTGAAAACTCTATGAACAGCAGAGAAGCACAGGCAATAGTATCTCACCTATTGTACATAGGGTCGCTATGAGTCAGACACCAACTCAACGGCACCTAGTAACAACAACAACCTTTTATTTATTTTTCAAGAGCAATTACAGAAACATTTGAAATTTGAGAGAAGATAATAGATTTTTAAACAGAAGTAAAAGACAGAACACTAGAAAAGAATGAGTCAAAAAGTAGCTCCAGATATCCATGGGAATTTACTATGTGCTCAAGATAGCATTTTAATCAGTGGAGAAAACAAAGGTTGTTGAACTGAAAACAAACCAAAAAAAAAAAAAATTGAATTAACCGGACATACTAGATCGCAGTTTGGACAATAATTAAGCTGAATATACACCTCACACCATGCCATGAAACTAATTCCAGATAGATTATTTGTTTAGACATAAATAGTAAGTACTAGGTAAAATGTAGATATATATGTTGGGAAAGAATGGTAAGGTAAGACACTAATGCCAGAAACCACAAAAGGCTGACAAATTTGACTGCATACAAATTTTAAACTTAAGACAAATGACAAAATCAGGAAAAATTATAACCTACATGACAAAGGGTTAGCATCCTTCTGTGGGTCGTTATTAAATTAGGTACATGGGGTTAAAAGTAACCTCTTTCATCCTTCTCTTCTTGCCTATATTGTCCAGTATAATTAAGCACGCTGAATTAAAATGGGCTATTAAAATGAGGTTAGGAAGCCTATCTATTGAAGTCCTTAGACAAAGAATAAAGTGGTCCCCAAACTCCTGCCCCACTCTCCTTCCACTGGATGGGCTTCCTTGCAATGGATGCACACAGTGTACTAGAAAAGGTAACAACTAAGTGTTAACACTGGTTATCGCCAGGTTTAGGGTGAATTATTTTTTCTTTGCCTGCAGCCATAGCCCTGTAGCATCCGATCCCGTCAGATCTCGGAAGCTAAGCAGGGTCAGGCCTGGTTAGTACCTGGATGGGAGACCGCCTGGGAACACCAGAAGCTGTAGGCTTGGGAGAAGGACCTGGCAACCCCCTCCCAAAAAACAATCTGCCATTGAAAACCCTATGAACAGCAGAGAAGCACTGACAATAATGTTTCCACTGTTGTACAAAGGGTCGCTATGAGTCGGATACCGACTCGACGGCACCTAACAACAACAACAACATTTTTTCTTTTCTTTTGCCTATACTTCTAAAATTATCTAGATTAAATATACTTTGCTTTAGAGATGAGGGGAAATTTTATCACCTGAAGTTCTTAAATTGTAAGCAATAGAAAGTGGTTCTGGCTATTTTAAGCAGACAAGCAATTTATGTACCATACTGGGTATTTCACTGAATCATAGACAGGGTGGACAACCAAGCTTGGGCCACTGCCACAGAAACAAGCTGACAAAGCATAGCTTTCCCATCAGCCACGAGATGCCCATCCTGGGGCCACCTCCATCTCTGTACCAGGAACTTGAGGCTGGAGTAGCCCCGACCATCCCTGCTACCAGAAAGACAGATCAGCATCACGTTGGCCTCTTACTATTACTTAGTCCCCTCGTCAACCTCAAAGGCAAAGCTGGCAGAAGGACCTGGCCTGGGTTGCATGCCCGCACCAGAAGCAACAATGTGAGGGAAAAGCAATTATTTGGCATTTTCAGCCTCAGTAATCTCTTGCCATTGGAAATTTTATGAATAGCAAAGAAGCACTGACAATAGTGTTTCGTCTGTTGTACACAGGGTTGCTATGAGTCAGACACCAACTCGAAGGCACCAAACAACAACATAGTCTCTTCACCTTCTCAAGACTCATCGGGCAAAGACTTCCCTAAATACATAAAGGTGTTCATATGCTGAGTGGTCAAGAGACTGATAACTATCTCCTATATAACATACTTTCAGAAACTTCGTGAAAATACAGAGGAAGGGACGACTGGATGAGAAGCAACAGCAGTTCAGGGAGAGTTGAGAAGAAGGCAGAAATGACGTCTTTACTTACAGAAAATCATCTTCCTCTCAAGATACTTCTGCTTTTTTATTCTCCCCAAAAGTCTTTGCCAAATAACACATTATTGGTGGTTAAACGTGGCTTTTTAAAAACTTGCTTACAGTGGTTCACATGTTCTTGGTAACTTACAATTAGTATGAATTAATTTGGTCACCCTGTGTTTTAATTCCTGCCTTAGAAAACTATACTGATTTTCTGTCTTTGAATGGAGGTAAGAGATACGAAGGAAAACAGAAGCATGTGGAACTTAGGGCCTGGACACAGGGTACACAAATGGAGAATTTAAGGTATGACGTGCACACTGAAGAAAAAGCGATCCCAAGACTTAACTGTTTTAAAGCAGAGTGAGGCTTTGTTGAGGGCCATGGCTCTAGGTATAGGGATCAATGTGATGGGCTCTTACAATGGGGGCTAGGGGGAGAGATGAGGCTTAATTCTGAGCACAGCCTAGTTAAGTGGAGCCCTCGAGGTGCTCCTTACACCCAAGCAATAGGGGAGGAGCTTGTGGTTATTGTTAGGGGCCACTGAGTCGGGTCTGACTCATAGCAACCCTGATCGTGCTTTCAATGGCTGATTGTATCAGGATTGCTTCAGGAGTGGATTGCCATGTCCTTCCCCCATTTTTGTGGTGCTGGGGATCAAACTGGGGTCTTCAAAGAGTTCAGAGCAGCACTCTACCAACTGAGCTAAGAGGAAACACTAGGGGTATGGGGGTTCATGGCCCAATTGATTTAACAGGCTTCTTGCTGAAGAGAGGCCACAGAATCCAGGCCAGGGTGGTGGAGCCTCACCTACGGGATAGTGAAGGATGAAGAATTGATCAGATATCAGGGGGATGCAGATCTTCAGTAAAACTAGATTTTACAAGGAGGTACACAGATGGGCCCAAGGGAAGCTTCCAGGGCCTGCCTAGTTTGGCCAAGCGAAGAACCTTTCCGAGCACGTAGGAGGGCTAAAAAGGACACAGATAAAAGAAAGAGTGCAGAAAGGTTGGTGAAAAAAATACCAGAGATAGATATCTATTCTAGAACTGTGTTTGAATTATCTGTGGACTGAGAATAAGGTGAGGAAAAAAAATGAGATTTTTCCTCATGGACCAAATGGACTCAAAATGCAGATGACTGCCCTGGGTCAGTCATCGCACAGGCTAACATTATTCCAGTCTAAAAAACACTACCCTCACCAGCAAACCCAAGGGGGAACCCTCTAGGAAGACGTGCCATCCCATAGCCGGCACCTTGATGAAGGGCATCTAGTTTGAGAAATGTGCCACTGATCACCAGGGGGTGACTGAGCAGTTCCAGAAACCAGGAAGCCCTGTGCTCTTGCACAAACCGGACACCGTGTTCTTGTCCTTGCACACTTAGCAGGAAGCAAGACATGATGGGGTTCAATGAAGTGTTTTTTAGATCCAAAGCTGCTTATTTTTCCTATCCTTCTAGCAGTTACCACCCCCCTTTTCATCTCTCATATTAAGATTTAAAAAAAATGTGAGCCACCTTAAAATCCTTTTAGTAATGAGGCAGAGCACAAACAATAAATATGCACAGTGACATTTGCTTGGGAACCTCGGATATAAACAGAAGGCACCAGCGCTTTATTCTGGTTAGACGTCAAATCACAATTAAATCTTCCTCAAATTCTCTGTTGTCCTGGTAACTGCTCTCTACTTAGAGAACAGGGAGGGCGAGATTGCGCAAAAGGGTCTGGAAAGAGAGCAAGAGCTTATTAAGGAATTCTTCCTGATGCTCATAACCACACAAGCCGTGGCAGACGGCAGCACGGAGCTAGAGAACACCCCTCCTTCAGGTTATCCCAATTGCCTGGATATATTTTGGGCTCTGCTGCAGTTAAAAGGCTGCGAACATTCTAATAACAAGATTGACTACGGTACACCAAAAATATTGAAAACAAATAGTGTCCTGGATAATCAGATTGCAAATCCTCTTAAACACATTTGGCTCTAACAGATATATTTAGACTCACATGAATAGTGGCTGGGGGATTTTTTTTTTTTTAAGTGTCAATTGGTGTGAATGAATAAAGATGGTTTTAAAGGAGCTATAATGCTTAGGGATTAAGGCCAAATGGAACAATTAAAAATAAAAAAGACCTCCAAGCTCAGGAGAGCAGATCGCATTTATGTGATAGAAGAAGACATACTTCAATCCTTAGGTCCCGCACTGGTTCATCTCTCGCCACTGGTCCAAAGATGAAAGACATGTAGCTGTGCATAAATGAGATCTTGCAACTCTTGTCAGACAATATTTGCAGCAACAACAGAAAGGGAAAGATTTTAAGTAGCAGTCATTTTTCATCTTGCTTTAACAGATTTTTGAGCAAGACGACTCTGAATATGAATCGGCTTCACTTTTAAATCCCAAAGAAAATTTCTAAGCAGCCCAGAAGGTTCCCCTTCAGTCAGAGGCAATTAAAAAACGCCTAGAATAGCAAGAAGGAAAATCACAAAATTTGTTTGGACATTGCAGAGAAGAAGAAAGTTACCAATTAGATGAACTCCATTCCTGCACCCTCCCGGAGTCTCTTTGCTTCTATACTTCTACACAAATCTGTTCCCCATTTCTTGGAGGTGGGAATGGGGCAGGAGGGACAGCATAACTAGTAAGAAAAGCATGTACTAAGACACCACTTGTCATGCTTTGGCTCCAACAGTGTAAAGCGTGTTACAAGCAAGTAATTAAAAGGTTGCTGTAGACTCTCTCCCCGTGGGCAAGCCATTCTTCTCAAGGGTCCAGTTCTACTCCTTCATTGGTAACAGAGGCATCACTGCTAGAAAAGGTAAATACTTATTAACTTGCTCCTCTCTGGCTCTTTGCTTTTAGGTTACCTAAGGACCACAGGGGCTGGGGTTTAGCTCAGTTGGTAGAGCTTACTCTGAAGTCTGAGGACCCAAGTTCGATTCCCAGCACCGCAAAAATGAGAGAAGGACACGGCACTCCACTCCCAAGGCAATCCCGAAACAATCAGCCATTGAAAACCCTATGAGGGTCGCTATGAGTCGAATACTGACTCGATGGCACCTAAAAACAGCAACAAGGACAAGAGGGGGCTGGGGTTTAGCTCAGTTGGTAGAGTGCACTCTGGAGTCTCTGAGGTCCGAAGTTTGATTCCCAGCACTGCAAAATGTGGGAGAAGGATGTGGCAAGCCACTCCCGAGGCAATCCTGAAACAATCAGCCATTGAAAACCCTATGAGGGTCGCTATGAGTCGGACACAACTCAATGGCACCTAAAGACAAGGACCATAGGTTGGGAGAACGACCCAGTAACCCACTCCCAAAAAACAATCAGCCATTGAAAACCATATGAATAGCAGAGAAGCACTGACAATAGTGCCAGGCATGGGACAGTATCAGGGAGTGCTTCATCTGTTGTACACAGGGTCACTAGGGAGTCAGGCCTGACTCGACAGCACCTAACAACAAACAAGGACCACTGGGGAAGGCATTTTCACACTTAAGAGTTTTGAGAACACACAGGAACGTTAAAAATCCTGGGGAAGACTTGAATGTAGTTTCTCAAAGTGCAATACTAACAGAGAAGACACAGCTACTCAGATTTCTTATAGGTACCATTTTAAAGTGGCCTTCACCCTATGCCTGTAGCCTCTAAGAAAGCTACTTAATGATGCATAAAACTAATTATTATAAAATAGGCTGAATTTGTATGGCAGCTGATCACAATGTGGAAAATCACACTTTTTCATGGCCTATTTTCTTTTAAAATGTGTGCTCTTTTCTCATCCTTAATGTGTTCTGTATATGTAAAATAAATACTCTTCACAGCAGGGCCCTGGCTCAGAGGCCTTAAAACCTAATAAAAGAGTCCTGTAGTTTAATGGTCCTTAAATGCTCAACATCTTTTTCACTTAATGTAAAATCCATCTGATCTAATAGCTGTGACTGAATTATAGATATGTAATTTTTTCTATTAAATGTTAATCTTCTGACTTGGCAGAGCAATAGATGCTCTAAATTATTAAGAAGGCAATAACCTCTCTAAACTCTTTCCAGAATTCAGAATATTCCCAGGACTGCTATCATGAGAAAAAAAAATGGCAAACCTGCCTAAAATATAAAATAAAAATCAGGTCTATTAAGTACAATTCAATGGCAAATAGCAATTATAAGGGACATTGTTTTTATTGATGTCTCTACCATTATTTCACTGAATGGAATATGTATGTATTCATATAAACCTGTGTATGTACACATATATGTGACAGAATTAAACGTGTGTATATAACCGGGGAAGTAACCCTCATAAGGCTTGGCTCTTTTTCCTATGTCTTTACATGGGTCATTTTTGTTTTCTTCCCCTCTTGGCTGGATTCATTAATCATTGATACTTGTTCATGCAGGCATAAGTAATGAAAATGCCCTCTAATGCATAAGTGATGCCACATTCCCAATTATGCTAACCACAGGCGATTCCCCTGCCTGGACTCTTATGGGATGTCATCTTCTGCTGCAGCTTTATCTTTTTCTTTTTCTTCTTTTTTTTTTTTTTTTTTTAACCTATACATTCATGACTCACTTGAGCCAAAAGTTAATACAGGTAGTAAGAATCCCATGCTAAGAAGCACGTTAATATTTCCCTGGAGAGGCTGGTCTCAACAGATCTGTTTTAAATAGGCAAACCCAAAACATGGGAAAGAATTGATTTTCCAACCACAAAGTCTTAGATCCAGTTAAGCTGGGGCCATCATTAAATGAAATGGCAGTTGAAACGCCTATACGACTTTCTATTTTGTGCACAAATCTATTTTATGGTGCAAACACTGCCTTTACACATTCTATTGCTCCCCACCCCCCGCCCCTGAATGTTACTCATGACATTTAGGAGCCAGAAGTGAGGTCTGGGTTCTTTTTTCCTTAGCTAAGCGTGTGCAGCCCGTTTTACACATTTACAGCACAGACAACTCTCTTCCAACCTGTATTTTGGTGAAAGAGGTATTGCCATTACTTTGGTGCACAGAATATACAAATAGAAAAAAACATCACCTGTTTGCAGAATCCAGTGATGAGGAAAATAGTGAGGCAGTGGGAAGTGGTTTTCTTCCCCCATGGAGATACAGATGTCAAGAGAAGCTCCCAACAGCTGTGATCTAAACTTTGGCATCTGTGTAAACAGGCACTGATAAATCTAGCCAGAGTGAACTCCTCATGTTAATTTGAAATTTCCTCTTCCTACTTGGACACGTATAAGCCAAAGAATCTGAGCCATTCAGGTAAGTAAAAAAGCATGCATGCGAGAGTAGTTTTTAGGTCCTTGTTAGAGAAAAGCTGGAAATAACTGGGGAGAAAAATGCTCATGTTCTAAAGCTGCACGGTTTTTAAAGCAGCAATGAGCCAATGCATTTAGAAGAACAGAAAAAGGTTTAATTACGTAAAACCTGACTAAGATCAAAAGTAAAGGCGAAAATAAAAATCAGAAAGGCTGTGTTAGCGTTCTGCTGCTATGACAAGATGATCGACTTGGAAACAAGCAAGGTTTATTTGGCTCATGGTTTCAGAGTTTTTAGTCAATGGTCACTTGGCCCTATTGCTTTGAGTGTAGGAGGCAAGGCAACATGGAGGAAGTGTGGAGTGGAAGAAACTGCTCACCTCAGGGTAGGCAGAAAGCAGAGAGAGAGACAGAGAGAGGAAGGTGCCAGGATCCCAATATCCCTTTCAAAGGCACATCCCCCCAGTGCTCTAACTTCCTTCTACTAGGCCCACCTCCTAAAGATGCCCAATAGCACCCCAGGCTGGTGACTAACCTTTAACACAATGGCCTTTGGGGGACATTTAAGATCCAAATTCTCCGAAGACAGGGAATGGATTAGTTTACCTTTCAAATACTTCATAAGGCTGTCCAAAATCATATTCTACAAACATATTTTATTGATGGTTGAAGACAAAATAGGGACTAAGTTAAATTCATCTGGAATTTTAGAACAATGTCAATATAGCTAGTGATTATAGTCACTATAATATTAAAATCTAAAAAGTGTTCACTGCATGAATATTTGATTTTAACAGATAATTCTTTTTTTGTGTGTGGCACTGGGGGTTAGACCCAGGGCCTCTCGCTTGCATGCTCTGCAAGTGCTGGACCACTGAGCTGTGCCCCCGGCCCATTTTTTACTTTTTGAGACAGGGTCTCGCTAAGTTACGCAGACTGCCTCTGGTCTCAAACTTGCGATCCTCCTGCCTCCACCTCCCAAGCCGCTGGGATTACAGGTGTGCACCACCACGCCCAGCAACAGATAATTCTTAACACCGACCTTTGGTCCAAAGGAATATGCTTTTCTGATGAAGCAGGAGTGATAAGGAAAAAAAAAAACTAAGGATTAAAGGATAAAGGATTACACTCCTACTGGAATCCAGTGATCACTCCCAACACCTAAGACAACAATTGCTCTTTTTTCCCTTGGCCATAGGAGTTCATATCATACCATCTTTCCAAACACAGAATGGCAGAGACCAGCATCATCCATTAT
This sequence comes from Pedetes capensis, assembly GCA_007922755.1. NCBI lineage: Eukaryota > Metazoa > Chordata > Mammalia > Rodentia > Pedetidae > Pedetes > Pedetes capensis. The sequence continues at coordinate 52,892 of VMDO01006456.1, forward strand.
CTGTGCTCTACTTGTTTACTGGGCTGGGGTTGAGCTCAGTTGGTAGAGTGCTGCTCTGTGCTGAGGCCCTGGGTTTGATCCCCTGCACTGCAAAAATGGGAGAAGGACCTGGCAGCCCACCCCCAAAACCCTCCATCAAAAGCCCGATGAATAGCAGAGAAGCACTGGCATCCTGCCAGGTATGGCACCGTGTTGGGGAGTGCTTCATTCTGTTGGCACCTAACAATAACAACACTTGTTTAATAACCAAAAAGCCTTAGTCATCAGTGTTGTAAATGCAGTCTCTGCCTGTGATATCAAAATGTGAGGCAGAGCCTGGCTGAAGAGGGCTCCAGACACGCAATGGAACATGGTTACCGTCGTCTGCACTTTGGACCCCATCGTTTCCTATTCCAAATTCTCCAAAGACAGGGAATGGATTAGTTTAGCTTTCAAATACTTCACAAGGCTGTCCAAAATCATATTCTACAAAAATATTTTATTGATGGTTGAAGACAAAATAAAAGACGCACATGGCTCCTTCCCAACTTATTAAGGGAAATGCAACACCTAACTTTAAATATTCAGTTTGGAACTTTGTCCCACTGTTGAACTTCAATGTGTGATCTAAAACTCATAAAACAGAATTCGTGACAAAAGACAACATTAAACAGAATGATTAAAGAAATCATATAGTGCTTATGCAAACTGGATGTATCTACCCAGAGAATTAAGCATGAATCCAGTTCTGACTTTTCATTGTTTCTTTGGTGTAAGAGGCCTTTTTCCCTGTTATACAAAGACAGGATAAACAAAGAAATCTGGGTCAGGGTGCTCAAGGATTATTGTTAAGGCACAGTATGCAATTTAACAACACAAGGCCGAAATGACCCATTTGTTCAGTTATTTGCTAACAGTCAAATTAGTAATTTTCAATCTGACTGGTAAACAAAATATTAATAAAAACAAGACATACAAATTTTCCTTAATGAGATGCAGTTAATAGAAATAGCTTGTTAAGATATTTACTATAAACATATCTGATTGTATTATTTTCATGCTGTCTATATTCTTATAGTTTACTGCAGCGCTGCACTTTTGTCTAAAACCTTAAAGATCTACTTCCTAAAATCAATTCTCTAAGGCTAATTTTGCGGGAAAATTGCATTTCACATTATTAATCTCATTAGTACAACTTTCATAAAAATAAGTACAAACATTTGGAAGCGGCATGTATATAAACACGTGCTTGATTACTACAGTAGCAAATGTCAAAGCAACTGTATCAAAAAAGTCTAGCTTTGACACTTTGAAAAACTGAGCACACCCTCTGTCATTGTTCTCATTTTAAATACTGTGGCAAGAAAAGTCACCACAAGTAAAAAAGTAAGATTCCCTTGTAGAGATTATAAATTCCTGAAGTATTCCACCCCTGCCTGTTCTTAATCTAAATGTCACTTAGCACTGCAAACCATTTATGAAATTGACTTTACAAGACATAACAGTTATTAGTGTCAGACGAAAAAAATCTGTACCTCCAAAAGAAGTCAAAGCAGTCACTAAGTTGACTCAATAAAGTGTCGTAGAAATCTTGGCCAGCCAAGTCACAACACATTCCTCAGAACTACATTATATGGCTCAAGGACAGACTGGGGACCTGAAAGGTCTTTCAATATACATTAAAAGTACAGACCAACCAAATTAATTTCTCTGAAGTAAATTTTTATATGATTATTTCAGGCAACCCCTCTTCATATGGACCCAGTCAGATGAGTCATGTTTTATTAGGGAATCAAAGGTTTAAAAATATGTAGTTAATCTAAGGCAAAGTGTTATGTTGTTTGCCTAACTGTAAAATGAACAGATATAGGTCATAAAACTTGAACCGATATTGAAAAACTCAGGAACGTACTCATCTAATTAAAAAAGAAAAGCCTACTGATGGGACAAAATATATTTTATTCTAATTATACTATCAGAGTAAGGCCCGGAAGAGCCACTGAGTTGCACACAGAATGTTCAGCACCAGCAGGATAGAGCAGGCAGGAGCCAGGCAGAGTGGACGCTAGCACACAAGGCCCTGCCGCATCTGGATGATCTGCAGTAAAGCCGCCTGCACGTCTTCATCCATGTGACCCTGGGGAGAAGGAAGACAGGGGGAAATGGGTCATGTCATCTTCATTCACGTGAGGATTCCAAAGACACGTTCCACCATAGGGCACAACTGGCTGTGACTCACTACATGCTAACCCCCCATCATGCTAACCCCCCTACAGGAGTAACTGGAAAAGGCAGGGGAGCTCCATCGTGGAAACAAAGGGTCAGATCAAGAGGAGGGCACCGCAGCTGCTCTTGACATTTATTACCAGAAAACAAATGGACGAAACTCTCTCTTTTTAAAATAATGGCCTCAGGTGATTAGAGCAGCCTATTATAAATAGACAAAGTAAAATCAAGGAACAAAGTAAACTGCAAGGAAATTTTTTGTTGTTGTTCTTGCCGATTCTTTTTTAATTAGAAAAGTAGTTGAGGAAAAATAATCCCCAGTTTTTACACATGTAATCCCTAGTTTTTACATAAATAGGATGGTGTAATGTGTACCACTCTGAAACTTGCTTTTTCATTTAGTGTCATAGAAATCTTTCCCCAGAGCCACTTAACTATTTTAACTTTTGTATAATAGCCCATTATATGGATTCTACTTTTATCCTTTTTTTAAAGTAAGGGGGTTGAACCAAGGACCTCCCACATGTTAGGGAAGCATCCTACCACTGAGTCATACCCCTGATCCCCTTTTTATTTTTTATCTTGAGACAAGGTCTTGCTAAGTTACACAGGCTCCCTCTGGCTTTGAACCTGTGAGCCTCCTGCCTCAGCCTGTCAAGTCACTGGAATTACAAGGATACACCACAGTGCCTCGCTTGTATGGATGTATTAAATTTCTCTGCCAAGTCCCTTAATGATAGGCATTTAAGGTATGCGCACTCTTTATAGACAGATACCTTGAGAAGAAATTTCCAGGTCAAAAAGCAGGCTCAATTTTTAATTTTGCAAAGTACTACAAAATTTCCTTCAATAGAGATGGTAATAATTTATACTCCTATCCAACAGGGTATAAATGCCCATTTCCCACATGCTTGGCCAACACTATAGACTGTCATCTTGTTTGATACGTGCCAATCCCGTAGGCAAAAAAAAAAATGGTACCTCTTGCTCATGGGCATCTCCCCATTAGTGACTAGGTTGAGTATCTTTTTACATGCATGTTAGCCATTTTTATTTTAAAAGAAACTAAAGAGTGCAGCTGGGCATGGTGGTTGCACACCTGTAATCCCAGCGACTCAGGAGGCAGAGGCAGGAGGATCACAAGTTCGAGACCTGAGGCAGTCTGTGTAATTTAGAGACCCTGTCTCAAAAAGTGAAAAAAAAAAAAAAAAAAAAAAAAAAAACGGGCGGGGGGTACAGATCAGTGGTACAGCACTTGCAAAGTATGCAAGCTCAAGGCCCTGGGTTCAACTCCCAGTACTGCAAAACAAAAACACAAAAGCAAAAGAAGCTAAAGAGTAGCAAGAGGCTGATTCAAGACAATGTGATGGGCTTATAATATCCCACTACTTTTCTCTTTTGTTTGATGGGCCACTTGAGTAAGTTGCCCCACACCACTTCTATTCATATGGAAAGTTTTTCCTTCAAAATCTGTTTTTATAACAGCAGGATGTTTAAATTTCAAACATTAGCCATAGTTGACTAAACTGAAGTCTTAGTTAACTTTATGATGCCAGAGGCAAGACTACTTCAGATGCCAATTGCTTTTGTTCTGTTTCATTAGGACCCAGCAGAAAATAACTTCAGACTGCAGAAGAGTCTATTTATACAAAGCAGAAAGGCTTGGTAGTTTGCAGTATCTCTCAGCAAGGGCAAGCGCCCCCTACCCTTTTGTTTCTCATCCTCTCTAACACAGATAGTCAATGCTTTTCTATTGCTTCCCCTCTTAAATGTCCTGTATCAATATCCACCTGTTGTTGTTGTTCCAACTCATAGTGGCCCTGCGTATAACGGGCGAAACACTATTGCCACTGCTTCTCTGTGCATAGGGTTTTCAATGGCAGATTGGTTTTGGGAATGGGTTGCCAGGTTCTTCTCCCAAGCCTACAGCACCTGGTGTTCCCAGGCGGTCTCCCATCCAAGTACTAACCAGGCCCAACCCTGCTTAGCTTTGGGATCTGACAGGATCCGATGCCATGGTGGTACAGCTGCAGGCAATATCCACCTGGAGTTTCCTCTAATAACTACTACAAACTCTCAAATCCCAGCTTATCAAGAGATAGCAGTAAACATGCATTCTTCTTGCCATATCATTTATTCTTTTTCGGTGGCTCCCCTCCTCCATCACCGACAGAACTACTGATTTAAAGAATTGGATGTCATAAAGCATGTTTCTATTTACTATGCAATCCAATGCTCTTTCTTAAAATAATCTTTCTTTGAAGCTTCCTCCCAAAACCCACCTTTCTTTCTTTCCTTTTTTTTTTTTTTTTTAAAACAGCACAGGCTAACACACTTCAAATCCAAATAAATCCTATTACCTCTCACTTGTCATTCTAACAGTTGCCTCTTTTAGTAGGTCTTCCTGAAAAATCTATTCTGAGAATTCTGGAGATGCTGCTCATATGGTTTCTACAGAATGCTAACAATATATCCCTACCATGTCACACATTTCCTTAGTATGATTAAAGAAGAAAAAAAAAGCCAGTAAACTCCTAAAGAAGAGAATTTACAATCTTATGCTTCACTGAGGTTAAGGCTCAATAAAGTATGATCAATTATCTCTTAACAGACCGATTCTTCTTTAATTATGACAATTCCACAAACGCGCTGCTTGTCATCTTTCATACTCTCTAGTATTCTCTACATTTCAAAGAAATACTCCTAAGCTACCAAGAAACATATGAAGTCCTCTCCGCTCTCCTGTTTTAGCTGACAGCCACACGCGGACGTCAAGGCATTATCTGCAGCAAGCAACGCTGTTAATGTGCGCTGCCATCGTGTGTTGCCAAACTGTCTAAAGGATGAGTGACAAGCAGATGGAGACAACACTAAATTTAAGATGTTGTGTTGCCATATAGCTTTGTAAATTCTCCTGGGAGATATGCAAGCCATGATTAAAAGAAACACAATTATTTTTAAATAAGCATATGGGGTAGAGCTACTTTAAATGTCAATTACTTTCACATAAATTTACTTAAAAATAAAATAGAAGTTATCTTCTCTGAAATCACTGCCTTTCAAAGGAGAACTAGTTCCTCACCTGCGCAGCACTGAGAAGGTGTGTCCGGTAAATTGCAATTACTTCTTGGTGCTGTCTGTCGGCATCCTAGAAAGAGGGGAAGATGGGCAGATCAGAATACCAGCATTCACTTTCCAAACACACACGGCTTGTGATAATCCTGTCCTCCGGCCTGATGCTACAGACCAGCAGCATTATTATTAAAGGGCTCCAGCCGCCCTGCTTAGATTAAACCAGCTGGGCCATATGAGATGCTGAATTCCGTGAGATACAGTAGTAGAAGCTTTTCTAATGAATGCATGGGAATATTCATGCTGAAAGCAGTGCCACTTACCCTAAGTCACATGAAGCTACTGCCTTAGTTTACTTCTACGGCCATGAACCTGTCTAGACGCTTACCAACTTAGGCTTTGGATTACTGCAAAAGCGTCCCTTCTTGCCTGCTTCAGCCCTGGGTCCCTTTATCATGCTTTATGTATAAGACACTCCTTTACGCACAAGAGAGAATCTCAACTCCTCAGCTTGGTTCTCAAAGTTACCCACAATTTGGCCTCAAATGTTAGCTCCTAGACATGGGCAGGCCTTTTATCACCCCTGGCCATGTCACTTGCATCCCGCCTCCATGACTCTCTTCAGATTATCTTCTTTGCCTGGAAGATCCTCTATTTTCCATTCACCTAACAAAACACCATCTATTTTACAAGTCCAGACCAACTACCCCCTCTTCTTTGAAACGAGTTCCCACCCACAGTAATCTTTCCCTCCGGGGAAACTGCTATGTTTGGATGTGTCCCCCCAAATTCATGTTTAATCTCTGGTGGCAAATGCCTATAATTACAGCACTTGGGAGGCTGAGGCAGGAGGACTGTGAGTTTGAGGCCGGCCTGGACTACATAGTGAGTTCCAGGCCAACCTGGATTATACAGCAAGACTCTTTCTCAAAAACGCAAAACAAAACAACAACAACAACAAAGAAACTCAATCCCCAGTGCAACAACACTGAGAGGTGGGAACTGTAGCAGGTGATGAGGTCATGAAGGCAGAGCCCTCCTGGGCTAATGTCATTATCACAGGAGTAGGTGCCTTACTGCAAGTGTGGGGTCCTTAGGAAGGAAGGGTTTGCCCCTCTCTTACTCTTGCTTGCCCACGTGAGGCCCTGTCCCATGCTATGACACCCCAAGAGGGTCCTCCCCAGATGCAGCACTCATAGTTCCAGGAGCTTCAGCCCATGGCTGGTAGGCCCCATTGCCTCTGGGTCTGTGGCAAGGCAGTACATCATGGTGGGGAATGCCCAAGGGAGCAAAATGCTCACCTCATGCAGGACACAAAGAGAGAGAAAGAGAGTGGGCCAAGGTCCCAGTGTTCCCTTCAAGGACATGCTTCCAATAGCTGGAAGACCACCCAGAGGCCCCACTTTTCAAGTTTCCACCACCTCCCAATGGTGCCCAGCCGAAGACTAAATCTTTAACAAATGGGCCTCTGGGGAACATTCAAGATCAAAACTACAGCAAACTTTCTTCTATTCAAAACCAACTCATAACTAACTCCTACAGGATAGGAAAATAGTAGCAATAATCTAAATTTGATTGGGTCATGTTTTATTTAGCAATGCAAGGTATAGCATCCCATTCAACTAAAAATGTGAACAAACAAGTAATCAGTTCTTACTATTCCGTTTCATTGTTAGAAAAGCCAAGGACTAAAGGGAATCTTCCATGCCACTTACTGTTAAGGTTGTTGTTGTTGTTAGGTGCCGTCGAGTCGGTATCCGACTCATAGCGATCCTCTGTATAACAGGGGAAACACTATTGTCAGTGCTTCTCTGCTGTGCATAGGGTTTTCAATGGCAGATTGATTTTTGGGAGTGGGTTGCCAGGTCCTTCTCCCTACTGTTAAGGAGCAGGACTTAAACCAGAACACCAAACTTTAGCTTCCAAATCCAGGTGCCTTCTTTTAATATGTAAGGATGTAAGGTATGAAAGAATAGGCTATCTTTTATTCATAAGGAGACTGTAAAAGCCTCCCTTAGTTTAGAGGACCAGTATTTCAGAGCATGCATTGCATGATAAAGATGCTGGACTGGGAGTCAGTGGCTCTAGATTTAAGTCCCTGCTGTCTGATCCAGGTATCAGATGTTTTAATCTTTGCCTTATTTAGAACTAAATAGAGAGAATAAAACCTGCTTTGTAGGGTACTGATGAAGACAAAGTGTAGAGATAAAGTAAGTAAAATGTTTAATGTAGTGTGTGGCATATGGCAGGCAACAAATACGTGATATTATTATACCATCAGTGGAGGTGACTTTTGGCAGAAAGCATTACATGGTTAGATACGAATGCAGCTACAAATCCACCTGGTGCCCACATCTGCTTTACACACACACTGACAGAGGCGGCGCAGGCCCCGTGAGCCCGTCACTCACAGCCAGCTGCTGCTGCAGGGCCTTCACTTGGTGTTGCAGAGTGTCAACCAGCTGGCTCTGCCGCTTGGTGGGGCTGCCACTGGTGTACGTGAGCTGAGAAAGGCCATTGAGGGCCTGCTTTAGTCTTTCTACATCGTTAAGCAGTTCAGTAATCTTTGGAAAAAGAGAAAAAAGAAATTGTGGGGGAAACCCACATTACTCATTTATAATGAACTTTTTGCACAGAAATCATGCCTTATTTGAGACACAAAGTTTATCTTTATATACCAGAATACCAAGGTAGGATACTGCCAGGATTTTTATCAACAGTACATACAACATATAATTTATATAATTTTTTGAATTAAATTCATCTCAGTAAATTTCCTATATAAGCAATACCAAATTAAGAATAAATATCATTTACATTCTAAGATTTGAGCATGAACTGAGTCTTCTTAATTAATATGTAAGGATCTGCGAGGTATATAAGCCATATTCCAGGTAATGTTTGGAAAGTGAGAAAGGAGAAAGTTTCTGATGAACAGAGTGTAAGAAGTAAACATGCACAGCTTGGGGGCATCTAGAATTAATCTATGCATCCTGCTCCTTGCAGGAGTCGTATAATGTCGTAAAACAAAAAAATAACAGGGAGGCTGTGCAGAGTAGTGGAAAGAGCACAGGCTCTAAGGGCAACCAGATCTGACTTGTATGAGCTTGCCTAATTTCCTTTGCTTTTCTGGGGCTTGGTTTCCTTCCTGGTGAAAGGTAGAGTTAAGACAATCAAATGCAGTCACATATATATGCCTGCAACATAGTATATGCTCAATCAACAGCAACACGCATAAGTATATATAGGTAATTAGCTATGATAATTATAAGTTACTATATTTCCAACCACCTTCCACGTAAGCTGAGAGAATTTAAATTCTGGACCTTAATGGGAAGACATGCCAGAGGCTAGTGTTTATAGGTCTTCACTGAGGAGGGCTGGGTCTGAGTCTGTTTACTCATCACTATATGCCAGCACATGGCATGCAGAAGGCATTTAATAATCACGTGTTGAATGGATAAAATCTCAGTCAATCTTCATATCTCATCTCTACAATGCAATTACCAGTTGCAAAAATAAATATTGTTGACCACCTCATCTGTAAATTGTACCATGAGAATGAAAGGTGTGAAGGGAAGATGAGTTATAAACCCAGCTCTTAAAAATCCCATGATTCTAACTCAGTAACGAAAATGGTTTAAATGTACGGCAAAAGCAAAACAAAACATGCATTTGGGAAGAGAAATGGTCCACTGTAGGGTAGATGGGACAGCGAGGGCTTGAGAGAGAGGATGGGGTGTTAAAGAATGCACACAACTCAAGGCAGCACAGAGAGGAGGGGCAGGGCTTTGGGATGAGGGAACCAGTCTGTAGAAGGACACAGGGGACAGAACCCACAGTGACTTGGAGGGCTCAGTGTGCTGGCATGGGTGGGAGCCAACCCTGAGAACCCCCATCTTCCTTCGACTCTTGAAGGTACCAGCTGAAGGAACAGAAGGAAAAATCATTTCAACTTTTGTTTGCGTTTTTTCGATTCAGAATCCTTTGCACACCATCAGACAAACCAGAAAGGTAGCACTTCATTAATACGTTGGTAAACCTGTCTATGGGATACCATGGTAAAGAGCCCCATTCTCGGACCCTGGCCTCCTGCTCTGGGGCTTCGCACACAGAGCCAAGCCAGCCCACTTTATGCCTACCTTATTATCTTTCGCTTCAATTTGTTTAGCAGATTCTTGTATCCTTCTCTGTAACTCTGTGATGGTCGTTAAGGACTTATCGCATCGCTCCTTCTGATCCTTGATCTCTTGCTCAATGCTGAAATGTAGTGATTCCTTCTCATCTTTTGCCGACAATTTCTTCTTTTTGGCATGCAAAACCTCCTCACACACTTCGTCATACTTTCTATTCAGATTGGCCAGTTTCTCATTTAAGTTGGAAACCTGGGTCTCCAAATCATTTTTTGTTGCCTTATATTTGGACAAATCCACGACTTCTCGAGTCTCTAATTTCTTTAATGCCTGTTTGGTATTCTGAACCTCGGTCTGGAGTTTAGAGACCTCTTCAGTTTTGCTTTGGCTTTCCTCTTCCTTTTCTCTCAAGCTAGCTTTCATGATTCCGACCTCTTTCTCAAACGCTTCCTTAATCTGCAAATGCTCTGCCAGGGGCACGGAAGAGTTCTTTTGATTCTCCAACAGCTGATGCAGTTTGGTCACAGTCTGCTGCTCTTTCTCATAACACCTTTGCTTATTCTTCAGTTCTTCCTTCAAATTTTCAATTGTGCTATTAAGAGACTTTTTCAGAGCCTCAAACTGTTCCAATGGAACGTGCTGTTTTTGCAGAAGATTTTGGGCTGCAAGGATCTCAGAAGTCTGTTTGGCCTTTTCTTCTTCTAGTTTCTCTTTCTCATTCTTTACTTCGGTGTATTTTTGTGACAGGTCTTTCAACTGTTTATTTAGCTCTTCTGTTTTTCTGCTTGATGCTCTTTCTATTTCACGGGAATTCTCCAGCAGGACATTCTTCTCCTTTAACTCTTTCTGGAGAGTGAAAATCTCCTTCCTTAACTTCTCATTCTCTTGCTTGCCCTTCTTGGCCTCTTCTTCTCTGACACCGCACTTCTGTGTCTGCTCGGATAACTGCTCTTTTAGTTCTTTCTCTGTGGCTTTGAATTTTCGCTCACACTCTTCAAAGTGGACAATCGGAGCATATTTTAGCTTGATGCACTCTTGTATGGTGTCAAGCTCCTTCTTCTGGGCCTTGATTTCAGCATGCAGGCTGCGAATCTCTTCCTGGCCTTGGTTGTAGTTGGCCAGGAGGGCAGCATTCGCATCCTGCACCTCTTTCAGGCTCTGACTCACGGAGCTCAGCTTTCCTTCATGTTCTTCCATGCTGATGTACTTGGCTTTTACTTGATTCTGGGTGTTTTCTAGGTTCCGTTTTAATATTTCATTCTCATCCTTCATTTTTATAAATTTTTGATTTATATCCTCCAGCCTTTTCTTTGCATCAGATAATTCTCTGTGCGCTTTATCTATTGTGCTATTCAATGCAGTTTTCATCTCTTCGTGGGTTTTACTTGGCACGTACTGGCTACTCAGCATCTTTTTCAAGCTAGTGTTTTCAGACAGGAGCATGTGAATTTTCTCTTGGTCTTCACCGCATTTTTTATTAAGTTCTGAGAGTTGCTTTTTAAGTTCAGCAATATTGGATTTTAGAGAGACTGTCTCTTTTTCATGTTTCTCGGGAGGAACAAACACGGTTTCCAGGCGGCTGACAGTCTTACTTAACCTGTCATTTTCCAGCAGCAGTTTCTCCGTTTCCAATTTCTTCTCCATATATTTCTGGGTTACATCGGAAAGCTTTTTGTTCAAATCATCCATATTGACGTCATGTGACCTTTTCATTTCTTCGCTGACTTTTAAAGGGACGTAGTGGTTTTTCATGTCCGCGGTCAGGCTGTGCACTTGCTGGCTGAGGAGCTTGTTCTCCAGGCAGACCTTCTCCACCTCCTTCTGCAGGGTCTGGTTCTTCAGGGTGAGCTCGGTGACCTTCTTCCCCAGCTCTCCTGACTTCTGCTCCAGCCTGCTCCTGAGCTGCTCATGCTCCTCCGGTCTGACGTGCTGAGCGAGCTTGGCTCTCACGTTCTCCAGTTCCCTCTTAAGCTGTCGCATCTCACTCAGTGACTTTTCATATTCTCTTTCCATATCCACCAGCTTTTTCGATTTCTCATTCACTTCACTCGATAACAAGCTCTTCATGTTTTCAAATTTTTCCATTGGGATGGAAAGCGCCACCTTTGCCAACAGTTCTTTCAACTGGCCTTCCATCTCTGTGACCTTCCTTCCTTTCTTCTCTCGCTCCACTTCACACATACTAAATTCTTTCTGCAACCTCTTATTTTCTTCCAAAAGCCTACCTTCATCCCTCTTGAATTCTTCTACTAACATCTCGTTCTGCTTGATTTGGTTTCTTAATTTTCCCACTTCCGCTGAAGCACCTTCATACTTTGCCTTCATGTCTTTCAACTGATCCTTCAGTTCCTCCACTGCTCTGTGACTGCCCGTGGCTGCTTCACTCGTGAGGTGCTCTTTCAGGGCGAGAAAATGGGTCTGCATTTGCTTAACTTTACCCTCTGACTCATACATCCTCTTCTGCACATCTTTTAAGGCATCTTCTAGCTGCCTGATCTGTTCATCGGAGTCCTCCTTGACCCTCTCGCACTCCAGGGCTAAGGCTTTGCACTCGGCCACCTTGTGAGCCAGCTCATTTTGGAGCTTGAGTCGGTCTTGTTTTGCGGAATCGCAGAAAGTTCGCATTGCTTCCAGCTCTTTCTTTAAAATTTCATTTTCAGAGTATGAGGTTTGACTAGGTAAAGATAGCTCCAGTGGTCTTAGCATAGATCTGCTTTGCACGTGGGCTGGCATACTGGCGGAAGTACACTGGAAAGGAAAGGAAGGCATAAATATCGGAACCCTAAAGGAGATGAGAAACAAACAAAAAACACCACAGAACTGACTTTTACGGTAACAAAGAGTTGTATGATTTCCTTAACCTGCTCAAAACATGAAAGTTCTGTTCACTGAGGTCTACTACTGGCAGAACAAAGTAGAAAAGTGGCTATGGCTTTTCCCTTCTATTTTCTGTTTGCTCATTCATAACACCTATTCCCAATACAAGCATATCAACACTATCAAAACATATGTACTATTTTATGGCCGGGCGTGGTGGCGCATGCCTGTAATCCCAGCGGCTCGGGAGGCGGAGTCGGGAGGATCGCAAGTTCGAGACCAGAGGCAGTCTGCGTAATTTAGCGAGACCCTGTCTCAAAAAGTAAAAAAAATGGGCTGAGGGAGCAGCTCAGTGGTTCAGCACTTGCAGAGCATGCAGGCGCGAGACCCTGGGTTCAACCCCCAGTACCATAAAAAAAAAGATGTACTATTTTATATTTTATGCCCTATGGTTTGTTGTTGTTGCTGTTGAGTCGGTATCCGACTCATAGTGACCCTCTTAGGGTTTTCAATGGCTGACTGTTTCGGGATTGCCTTGGGAGTGGATTGCCAGGTCCTTCTCCCATTTTTGCGGTGCTGGGAATTGAACTCAGGACCTCCGAGACTGCAGCGCAGCGCTCTACCAACTGAGCTAAATCCCAGCCCCTATGTCCTATGTTTAGAATTTTAAAATTTAAAGTAAGTGATCAGAATCCTTGAATAAATATAATTTTAAACATGTAAGTAACTACATAGACTTACATATTAAACTTCTAATAAGATATTTGACTTCTAGGTACCCTCACTATTAATTACATTATAATGTTCTTTAAATGCTAAAACTAGCACCAAAATAACCCTAGCTCGTGTGAGAATTTTCAAGAGATTGTTAGTCAACCAACAAAAAAGAAACAAATTTTCCTCTCTTGGGAAGACAAATTAGAATTTAACATATAATCTTAGCACAAAATTTGATTGATACTTTGTTCCCTCTATTAACTAATGTTGACCAAAAAAGTACAATTAAATGTCTGAGAGAAATAGTTCAAATATCAGAATACAATCCTGAAAGACTAACTGTAACTGTTTTTATTTTCCCCACATGGTCTGCTACATTGCTCTTTACAGGTACTAACTTAATAAAAGCCACGTGCCATGAGTATATCCTATTATTTCAATGGGTGGGTTTTATAGTCACGCCAGCTATACCAAAACTGCCTTCCTCTCAATCAGGAGAGAGAAAACTGACAACATGGAACAATTTCCTAGCCTTTCGATTACTCAATTATCTTTAGACTAAGGTAACATAAATTCCCAATAAATTATATACACAGTGTCACAACTTCCATCCTTATTGTATCATAATCAAATTTTTATCTAGTCTTCTTAAATACTGGTCAGGTGACAACCATTTTCCTCACTTAGACTCTGTCTACAAAGGAAAGTATGTTTTTAAAAATAAGCCTCTAAAACTCAAGTATATATCAGTTCTGCAAGCTATATAAAGTACTGGAAATGCAAGCCTTGTGTCTACTGGAAAATAAAGGCGAGGAGCACATAAATAAGCAAGAAAATCAGCCAATACTCTACCTCTTAGAAGTTTTCTCTATTTTGAGGTCAATTTCCAAAACATAGAATATATACTTAATTATGAGGAAAAATATATTTCAAAGCCAAAACAAATTACTTTTGAATGATTCACACTTGTCTTTTCCTTTATGTGGGTAAAAATGAAGAATAAATTGGACACTGTGATGAAGAGAGACTACCAAAGACAATGGAAATGACATTCTAATTTGGTACCCAAGCTACTGTCATCACAAATATTCTAGAGTTCACCAGAAACAGCAATATCCACTTCTTTTTTCTCCCCAGTACTAGGGGTTTGAACCCAGGTCAGGGCCTCACAAGTACAAGGCATGCATTCTACCACTGGTCAGTACCTCCAGCCCCTTTTTTTATATTTTTATTTTGTGACAAGGTCTCGCTAGGTTGCACAGGCTGCCTATGGCCTTGAACTCGAAATCCTCCTGTCTCAGCCTCCCGAGCAGCTAGGATTACAGGTGTATGCCCTGGCACCCATCATTGTATCTGCTCTATTAAACTAAAAAAAGCAAGACCAACTTTGATAATGAAAACTTTACTCGATGTATACATGCTTAATAAATTTACAATGCTGTCTCCTCTTTTTATAAAGGCACAAATGTTTTCTTTAAGTATTTTTGGAAATTAAAACAAACAATATTACCTGTGAGTCTGTCATATACATCTGACCTTGTTTAAGAAGCATATCTTCTTTTCCTAAATAAGTCCAAATAAAAAACATCTTAACTTAAATATCCATACCAAAATACACTAAGTTCTAAGTTGGTATCATTTCCTGTCCTTTATTATATAATCAAAAGAGAAGCAAGAGGTACAACATAAAATTATCCTTGTTCTGAAATATCTACATTTTTTCTTTATTTTTATAAGGGAACTATCTACAGCTTATTCAACAACAGATACTAAGTAGGTTTTTAGAAATATGTAAGACTGTTAAGGTAAACAGGCTACATGCTTGTTATGAAATATACAGTCAAAATAAAAGTGGTATTCTTCAAAATTTATAAAATAAATATTACAGTTGTGCTCAGCTAGAGGACAGTGTAATAGTAGGAATAAAAAAAAGTGTTCTGGAGAAATTGTGTAAAATTAGACAGCAAACAAAAGTGAAGACTAATGATGTACAGTCCTAAAATAATAAATAAGTAACTGTTTATGGAACTTGTAATTATAAAATGGTTACCTGCATTGAGATTGACTTCTCCCAATCAGAAAACTATATTTGTTTCTTTCCATAAAAAAAAAAAACAAGCCTGAAACATCACTAGATTAATGTCTTCTAGTCCACAAGGCAAGTATGGTAATTCACATATCTACCATTTCAAATACAGGTGGCTAAGGAAAACCAGCACCACAGTGACTGCCGTATCTTATGTTAGAGGCCGCAATATTCATCTAACCTCTTCCTACTCTATCTGCTAGGTGTAAAATACATGCAGGTGGATGAAGTCAGATAAATGAAGAGGCATAAATATTCTTTCTTGCTTAAACTAGGTGATCCTAGGTCCCTACTTTTATACTTATTGTTGTTAGGTGCCATTGACTCATTTCCCACTCATAGGGTTTTCAACGGCTGATTGTTTCAGGATCGCCTCAGGAGTGGATTTCCTCATTCTTCTCCCATTGTTGCACTACTGAGGATGAACCCAGGTCCTCAGAGAGTACAGAGCAGGGCTCTACCAACTGAGCTAAAATCCAGCCCCACTTTTATACTTACGGTTACTGAAATGACTTCCTGGTCCTAAGTGATCACTCTGAAATCAGAAGAATAAATTAAAACATTTAGGTGAAAGCTGCTTCATTTTGTCAAATGCTGCATCTGTTTTAGCTCTAAATGATCAAGTCCTTAAATCCACATTTTTGCACTCCTTTTTCTCTGGACCATTAGACTACTTGATTCCACAAAAAAGGCACAGCACTAGCAACGATTAGAGAGATTAGGTGGGAATAAACAACTTCACTAAGGATTTTAATAAAAGCAGCCAAGCATTTCATGGAAAAACTTTATTACTCTAAAGAAACAAAAAGTGAGCCCCAAATGAATTGAAACAATTTTCAGCACCTAGTGTTTGCTGCTGCTTTACCTCAAAAGGAAGGAAGTGCCCCATTTGCAGCAGGATTCATTTTACTTTGCCACTGTTGGGCCAGGAATCCTACCTGATTGACTATGAGATATTAGTTAAATCCCTTCTTCCAGGTTGCTTTTGAAGGCAAAAGGAGACAAAGCAGGAAATGAAACTAAGGCAAAGACCCACACTCAGTAATAAATCTGTCAATGCATCAGTTAGGAAAAAGAAAATAACCAAGACACTTCAGAGACTGAGTTAAAGTACATGTGGACTGTTCCTTTTCCTAAGGAAAAAACAAAGAATCTAATATATAAGTTATTACATTTTAAGAGTATGGAGAAGCAGGTATCGTTCACGTACTTGGGTGTATTAATACTAACAGCTCCATGTCAAACACTGAGTTAGGCGACCACAGTAAAAACAGCCTAGGCTTTCATGGCTAAATTAATGTCACCTTTATGAAACCTTAGTGCCTCAACTGCATGGAAGAGTAACTACACTCCTAGGCCAGCTGTTTGCTCTGTGCTTGTGATAAGCCACTGAATCTGCTTATACGTGTACACGTGGGGTGGGGCAGCTATGCACACAAGGACCTCACAAAACCTACTTTGGTTTTACTATCTTTCCCTTATTTCTCAAATTAAACCAAATGCATGAGTTACAACATAAAATTAGCCTCATTCTAAACTATCCAAATCAATCTGCCATTGAAAACCCTACCAACAGCAGAGAAGCACTGACAATAGTGTTTCCCCTGTTGTACAGAGGGTCGCTATGAGTCAGATACTGACTTGACGGCATCTAACAAACTATACATATTTTACATAAGGGAAACACCTACATATTAATTATTACACCTAAGTCACAGCACTAACATTGGCAGTTTATGAAGTTCTCTAACATTCAGATGATACAGTGGTGTGCATTCAAGTCATCCCTTGGTGTCCATGAGGACTGGTTCCAGGACACCCATGGGGACCAAAATCTGTGGAAATGCTGCAGTGTATGCATTTAACAACTGCAAACCTTCCCCTATTCCTTAAACCGTCTACAGATTATTTGTCTGTAGCCATAGCACCCTGGCATCCGGTCCCACCTGATCTCAGAAGTTAAGCAGGGTTGGCCTGGTTAGTGCTTGGATGGGAGACCGCCTGGGAACACCAGGTGCTACAGGCTAGGGAGAAGGACTGGACAGCCCACTCCCGAAACAATCCACCACTGAAAATGCATCAGTTAGGAAAAAGAAAATAACCAAGACACTTCAGAGACTGAGTTAAAGTACATGTGGACTGTTCCTTTTCCTAAGGAAAACCCTGTGAATAGCAGAGAAGCACTGACATAGAGCCGGGCACGGCACAGGGTTGGAGAGTGTTTCATCTGCTGTACGGAGGTTTGCTTCATGAGCCAGACTCAATGGCACCGAACAACAACAACATAGATTATTTCTAATATCTGACATAATATAAGTGGTATGTAAATACGTGTTATGTTGTATTGTTTATAGAAAAATGACAAGGATAAGAGAGCTTGTAAATGTCCAGCACAGGTCTAGGTTTTCTTCAAATATTTTTCATTTGCAGTTCCTTGAACCCATGGATGCAGAACACATGCATATGGAGAACTGACCATAAACGATTCTTAGTTTTAAAAGGCTGCTTTCATAAATACTGGGTCACATAAGATAAACTTTCTTTCTTTCTTTTTTTTTTCAGTACTGGGGGTTGAACCCAGGGCCTCGTGCTTGCATGCTTTGCAAGTGCTGAATCACTGAGCTGCACCCTCAGTCCATTTCTTCAGTTTTTGAGACAGGGTTTCATTAAGTTACACAGACTGCCTCTGGTCTCGAACCTGCAATCCTCCTGCCTCCACCTCCCGAGCTGCTGGGACTACAGGCGTGCGCCACCGCACCCAGCTGGCCCTGTAGATTTTCTTTTTGAAGGTAAAAAATCATTCCTAATATATATAAAAAAAAACATAGTCTGTAGTATGGATTGCAAGTGAATAGCAGCAAAACAAAAATCCTTACAACTGGGTCACTATGCAGCTTCACAACAAATGGAGAAAAGATTGAGGTTGTCTATGATTTTGCTTTACTTGGTTCTACAATCAACACCTGTGGATGCAGCAGTCAAGAAATCAAAAGACGCATTGCTTTGGGGAAAGCTGTGGTGAAAGACCTCTTTGGAGTACTGAAAAGTAAAGATGTCACATTGAAGATGAAGGTGCGCCTGACTCATGCCATGGTACTTTGAGTCGCATCATATCGTTGAAAGCTGGACACTGAACAAGGGAGACAGGAGAAGAATTGATGCTTTTGAATTATGGTGTTGGAAACAATTATTGAATATATCATGGACTGCCAAAAGAACCAACAGATCTGTCCTAGAAGAAGTGCAACCAGAGTGCTACTTGGAAGCAAGGATGGCTAGACTGCATCTTGCGTATTTTGGACATGTAGTCAAGAGGGACCAATCCCTGGAGAAGGACATCATGTTTGGCAGAGTGGCAGGTCAACGGAAAAAAAGGAAAACCCTCCACCAGATAGATTGACACAGAGTCTGGAACAATGGGCTTAAACATAAATAAGATCGTGTGCCTGGGACAGAATCAGGGAGTGTTTCATTCCACTGTACATAGGGTTGTTAAGAGTCAGATTTGACTCAACAGCACCTAACAAGAACAGCAACAATATAAAAAACTCACCAACTGACTGAGCATAATGCCCCTATTGTACTGAGTGGGGAAAGTTAGGACACAGGAGGTACAGCATGATCCCACCTGCTGAATGAGTACCTAACACACCAATTATGCACAAAAGGCTCAAAAGATATTGGTCACATGCTAACAGCACTAGGATTATAGGTGTCTTTATTTTTGCTCTTAATTGAATTATACTTTCTAACTTACAAAAAGTATGTATTGGTTTTGTGATAAGAAAATTAATTTACTTTCCTATAGATTATTAGGACCTGATGGAAAGTTATAAATCTGACTACAGTGTGTCTATAGCTACAGGAAAACAACTTATTTCTAAGACATGCAGAGGCTACCTCCTAGAAGAAAAGTAAAATATAAACAGTACCCAAATTACAGGTGTCAGACTTTGAAGGACTTCAAAGGCCCCGTATACTCACTGGTGTTTTTTCAACCAAGGGAGTCTAAGTGTAAAACTAGCAGAGTAGTTAAGAGCACAAAGGAGACAGGTGCCCAGGTTCAGGTTCTGGCTCTGCCCCTTCCTACTTTCGAAACCCCTCCCTGGGTAAATCTCTTCTCCTCAGCCTCCTTGCTTCTAAAGTGCAGAAAATAATAAAACCTGTCACAAAGACTTGATGTGTTTATTATCGGGTGTACAATAACTAAGTAGTTGCTGATATATGGTCAGTGTTATGAAAATGTTGGCTATGACCAGGTTTCACAACTAATCTTAAAAAGGAGTCTTTGAATGTGAAAACCATAGAAGGCACTACAGTTATTGCAATCCTTAGCTTATAAAATTGTTTCTGAATAATCTTTAGAATGTAGTCATAAATATAAAATACTATTTTGTTCTTTTTAAAAATATTTGCCAAGGTGTAACTCCCCTGTAGTGTAGTACCCCAATTTTAAATGTCCAATCCAGTGACTTTTCACACATGTATTCTGGGTGTAATCACAGCCCAGATCAAGATTCAGAACATTTACAGCAGCCCAGGGGCTTCTTCATGTCCTATCCCCACCAGTCACCCCTTACCAAAGGGTGGCCTCTACTCCAGGCTCTAACACCACAGATTAACTTCCCTGCTTTGCACTCCATAAATACAGAATGGCACAATGTGTACTGTTTGTGTCCGATTTCCTTCATGCAACATTACGTCTGTGAGCATCATCCATGTTTTACATCCTTTTCATAGCTGTCCAGAAAGCTTTTTATCTACAGAAAACAAAGTTACTTTCTGGTATGTTCTGCATGTCATCCCCCCCTCCCCCCGAATGTGCTGAAACGTAATCTCTCATTCAGGTGGTATTAAGAGGTGAGGCCTTGGGGAAGTCATGAAGTCCTGAGCGCTCTGGCCTCATGAATAGATTAGTGTCTTATAAAAGAGCAGCAGGAAAGTAGCGTAGCCCCATTTTTGCCCATCAACCTTCTGCTAAGTGAGGACAAAGTGTGCGTCCCTTCCATCATGTGAGGGTGCAGCCAGAACACCCGCACCACATACCAAATGTGGGCATTTTGACCATGGACTTCCCAAATAGCAGAACTATGAGAAATAAATGTCTGTTATTTATAAATTACCCAGTCTCGGGTTATTTTGTTATAACAGCACAAATGGAAAATCATACTTTGGAATTATATTCCCCAGTAAGCATAAAAGATTTATGCTGAACCAGTCACTTTCTTCAGTGACCTGCAGGGAGGAATATTTGTTAAAAAATACACACACACACACACACACACACACACACACACACACACTCTCTCTACACTTACAAAATGAATCCATGCCTTAAGATGGGGAGAGTTCCAGCACTCTGCTCCCTTGTAAGTTATTGTCTGTGCCTGTCTCTCACTCTGAGTGCCCACATGCGTGTGTGGACTCAATAAACTCTATAACCTTGCTTCACTCTCAAAAATTAAAAAAAAAAAAAAAAGATGGGGAGAGTGAGCAGTAATAAGCAAGTGTGAGGGAGATTTTTGGATGCTGGTAATGTTCTGTTTTTTTCAGCCAGGTGTGTTCAATTGAGAAATTTCATCAGTTATTGCAGGTATGACGTGTATTTTTTTAATGTCTATTATATTTCAATAACTCCCATGTGTGTGTCAGTTTGCCATGCTGTGGGGGTTTGTGTGTTGCTGTGACACTGAAAGCTATGCCACTGGTATCTCAGATACCAGCAGGGCCACCCATGGTGGACAGGTTTCAGCTGAGCTTCCAGACTAAAACAGACTAGGGAGAAGGGCCCGGCAGCCAACTCTTGAAACAATTAGCCATTGAAAACCCTATGAACAGCAGAGAAGCACTGCCAAAAATAGTGCCAGAAAATGAGCCCCCCAGGCTAGAAAGCATTTAATAGACAACTGGTGAAGAGTTGCCTTCTCAAAGTAGAGTTGACCGTAATGATGGGAATGGAGTAAAGCCCCTGAGACCTCCTTTCACTGATATGGCATGACTCAAAATGAGAAGAAACATAGTGATTGCAACAATGGGTTCAAACATAAAAAGACCATGTGCATGGCACAGTGTTGGGTAGTGTTTTGTTCTGTTGTACTAGGGTTGCCATAAGTGGGATCTGATTCAATGGCACCTAACACAACTCATTTTAATAAAAAGAACTATCTTGGAAAAACAAAAAATCAATTGCTTCAGCCAAAAATGAGTATATGATCTGAGCCTTATTAGCATACCACTCTCTCCAAGGGGTTCTAATTAATCCATATACACACAGGCCTTCCAGAGATAACCCCTGGTGCACCATGATGCTTTACCATTGTTGTTATTAGGTGAGGTCAAGTTATGTCCAACTCATAGCGACCTCCATAAGGTTTTCAATAGCTGACTGTTTTGGGATTGCCTTGGGAGTGGATTGCCACATCCTTCTCCCATTTTTGTGGTGCTGGGAATCAAACTTGGGACTTCGGAGACTATAGAGTGGCACTCTACCAACTGAGCTAAATCCCAGCCCTCTTTACCATTAGCACCATCATAACCACTGCAAATTGTTACAGGTAAAAATACGAAGTTTTGAAAAGGTGAGAACGGACACTAAAGAAGGCTAGGGAAGAGAAACTGGAACAGAACAGAGTGCAGCTTGCATGCTCGTCACTTGAAATGATCTCAACCTGTACAACTCGGTGCAGAATGGAAAAACAGCTCTAATTTTGCCAAAGAGGCGACAAACTCAGAGACTCAAATCAACACGCTATGTTGTTGTTGTTAGGTGTTACCAAGTTGTGTCTGACTTATAGCAACCCACATAGGGTTTTCAAAGGCTGATTGTTTTGGGATTGCTTTGGGAGTGGGTTGCTAAATCTTTTTCCCGTTTTTGCAGTGCTGGGAATTGAACCCAGGGCTTCAGACACAGCAGAGAAGTGCTCTACAACTGAGCTAAACCTCAGCCCAAGATCACACCATAAAAAACAAATTTATAAACTAGATTCAAGTCTGAGGCCAAACCCCTTACCACTACCCATTATGAACCATAAGAAATAATTAAAGCTTTCTGTACCTCAAAATATTTAAATCTATTTTTCAGAGCCTCAATAGTTCTTAAGCTTTCTTCATGTTGCTTTTCTTTAGCTGCCAAAAGAGATTTCAGCTTTTCTCTCTGAAATGAAAAGGAATAAATGAAGAGTAAAATCACCCTGAGCTTCAAATTGGGTTAAAAATACGTTTTAGAAAATGTGAACAATTAGAATTACTTTAAAGACTAGCGCTAATGAATTCTCCAACCTGGTGGATTTTGACTATTAGTAAAGTTATTAATTTATATAAATATACTAATAAAATATATAATATATACTAATAATATTGTGTAAAATTAAATTTCTGTTCTTTTAAACTAGTATCTTGAGATAATTTTATAATGCTCAAATTTTTCATCTTTTCATGATGAATTTCCTAGAAAACAATATTCAAAACAATTTCACAGTTAAGCATAGGTTTTGTGTTTCCTTTTAAGCAATAACCAGAAATAGAACCTTGGTCTCCATCTCAATTCCGGACTTTAACATTTAGTATAATATCATCCTCATTTTATAGCTTTAAAATAAAATTTATCATCCTACCTCACTCTCCAGATCATCAGCAACCATCACCTCCTAAATTTAAAAAGAAGAAATGTATTGTAATTCTTGAAAATTTACCTTAAAAGGCATCAGCCTGGCAAACAGATTTTTAAAAGACTGGGACATGTGTTTCAGGCTGGGGATGAGGATGTGAGGAGAAAGTGTCTGTGGGCTACCAAGTCGCTGTAGGAGGTGTGGTTCGTTCGCCTCACTGATTTCAGAAGCTGCTTTGACCCTTCTGAGTCTAAAGAATCCCGATTACCACTTGCTGGTCCTCCTCATGTGTTCGGTCTCCTCCTTCCTCAACAATCTCATGGTCTCAACTACAGTTAACTCCTTTCTTACCATCACATACCTTGTTATTGTTGTTAGGTACCATCGAGTCAGGTCCAACTCATAGTGACCCTATCTACAACAGAACAAAACCCTCCCCGACACTGTGCCAGGCCCAGCACTATTGTCAGTCCTTCTCTGCTATTCATAGGATTTTCAATGGCAGATTGTTTGGGGAGTGAATTGCCAGGTCCTTCTCCGGAGTCTACAGCACTTGGTATTCCCACATGGTCTCCCATCCAAGGACTAACCAGGCTGACCCTGCTTAGCTTCCCAGATCCCAGGTGGGATCGCATGCGAGGGTGCTATGGCTGTAGGTATCACTACCTAAATTACTGATAATTACATTTTTTGGTGTTAACTTTTTCTTTGTGAAATATAAAGTATACATGAGTATATAGAGTATCATATTTAAATGCTTTTAGGTATTATTTTCCCCCATATGTCTGTCAGCTTGTCATGCTGTGGTGGCTTACGTGTTGCTGTGATGCTGAAAGCTATGCCATCAGTATTTCAGATACCAGCAGGGCCACCCATGGTGGACAGGTTTCAGCTGAGCTTCCAGACTAAGGCAGGAGTGGGGTGCTGGGAGAAGGACCCAGCATCCCACTCCTGAAACAATTAGCCATGAAAACCCTATGAATAGCACAGGAGCACTGTCAAATATAGTTTTGGAAAACGAGCCTCCCCAGGTTGGAAGGGATTCAAGAAATGACTGGGGAAGAGTTGCCTCCTCAAAGTAGAGTTGACCTTAGTGATGGGAACGAAATAAAGCCCCTGGGTCCTTCAATTGCTGATGTGGAACACATCAAAATGAGAAGAAATATAGTGGCTGCTACAATGGGCTCAAACATAAAAACAGATCACGTATGTGGCACAGTGTCAGAGAGTTTCATTCTGTTATACAAAGGACAGCTATGAGTTGGACCTGACTCAATGGCACCAAACAACAACAAATGTTATTTAGAACACAAGAAAATGAACACTTTTATCATTCCTTGTGTCCTACTTGAAAGGAATACATGTCTTCTGTATTCCTAAAGACCAGGGTTAAACATACGTGATAAGTAGATATGGTTAGTTTTCTTTGTGTTCAAAGCTGCTGTGTCATCAGGTGTCCTAAGGGAAGCCTTTGTGGTGAGGAATAAGGCACCTAGACAAAAATCACAAGTCAGCTTGGCAGTAGATCCTTCAGCCCTGCAGACACTGCAGCCCAGCCAGCTGGGTGACTGCAACCTCATGAGGGGCCTGGAGCCAGACCGCAGGGCTGAGCCATTCCCAAGAAGTGTACAGGGTAAAAAAACACCTGCTGTTTTACATCTGAGGGTAACTCGTTACACACTAATAAATAACTAATACATCTTGCACGTCGAAATGATCTGTATTCTATCCTTTCATTTTCATTTTATTGGGTATTTGTCTAGCTAGAGAACTCTAGTATGAAATCTATTTTCTTCAAAAGTCTGAAGTTCTTCATCCACTTTCTTCTCATTTCCAATATCGAGCTTGAGATTCAAAGCGATGTCTGATACTTGAAACCGTGACTTTACATTTTTGTGAGGGAGTACGGATTAGGGCATTTGTAGGATTCTCTCTGCCTTCTAATTATCTAAAGCTTCACAATGACTGCTATTATTGCATGTGGGTCCCACTATACCATGGACTGCAAAAAGAACCAACAGATCCATCCCAGAAGAAGTGCAACCACAGTGCTCCTTGGAAGCTAGGATGGCTAGACTGTGTCTTTCTTATTTTGGACATGCTGTCAGGAGTGACCAATCCTTGGAGAAAGACATCATGTTTGGGAGAGTGGCAGGTCAATAATAAAAGGAAGATCTTGAACTAGATGGATTGACACAAGGGCTATAACAATGGGCTTCAATATAAAAAAGATCATGTGCCTGGCACAGAGGCAGAGTGCTTCATTCTGTTGTACATAGGGTTGCTACAAGTTGGATCCAACGTGTCAGCACCTAACAGCAATAACAACAACAACTCAACATGGCAAAACCATGTGTTTCAGTTCTTGGAAACTTTGAGTTACTTTATTGGTGATTTTTTCCTCTCTGTTTTCTCTCTCTGCAAGACGTATTACTCAAATGTTGGGCCTCTTGGTCTGTTTTCT
>VMDO01006456.1:78092-100412 GCA_007922755.1 Pedetes capensis
TTTTTTTTTTTTTTTTTTTTTTTTTTTTTTTTTTTTTTTTTTTTTTTTTTTTTTTTTTTTTTTTTTTTTTTTTTTTTTTTTTTTTTTTTTTTTTTTTTTTTTTTTTTTTTTTTTTTTTTTTTTTTTTTTTTTTTTTTTTTTTGGTGGAATTTAGGAGTTGAACCCAAGGCTTTACACATACTTGGGAAGTGCTCTACCACTGAACTGCACCCCTGGCCCATTTTTATCTTTTATTTATTTTGAGTCTGGATCTCACTAAATTATGCCACCTGCCTCTGACTTCAAACTCAGGATCCTCCTGGCTCAGCCTCCCTAGCAGTTGGGATTACAAGCATGCTCCACCACGCCTAGCTCCTTCCTACTTTTTTCTATTTGCCAAGTCTTTATCTTTTTCCTGTACTAAAAGAGCACTTTGCCAGCTTTATTTTTAATGCCAGAACATTCCCTTTTTAAGGCAGCCTATTTTTAACTCATACATATGATATTCTCTTATCTCACTGATGACACTAAGAGTAGGCAGTTTTTCATTTTTGTTTCTCTGATTTCCTGCACAATGCACTTTTTCCATGGTTCTCCTGTGCTGCTCAGGCTGCATCTTTCAGGGCTGAGGCTATTCTCAGATATCTAATTCGGGGTGTCTGCTCAGATATCTAACACAGGGTGTCTGTCTGCTAGTGTTCCAGAGTGAAGAATTGGACAGCCACACCTGTGTGTGGCTGGGGGCTCTATTTCACGGATGACACGATAGGGCCACTATAGCTAAGGAATCTCTCCTATCAGTATCCAAAGTACATAGCAAGATATTAAAGTGACAGAGAAAATTAGAACCAAAAGGACTTCTTATTCTTGAGCTATAAATATCATGAAGATTTTACCCGTGACAGGTCATTCATATGGTAAAATATGCATTTGAAGAGTGCATTAATTACTCTGGACTTCATATATTTTCCTGGTAAAAAAATAGTGACTTATGGATGTTTCTTGCATTGAGAATATAATAAAGATCACTGCCTCTGGGATTCTGCTCTTCACAGTGCTCGGGGGAAGGTCTCCTGATTCCTTCTCGCTTCCTTCAAATTTCAGCGGTGGGACATCTCCTGCAGAAAGCACCTCCTCAGAAGCAGCCGTCCACCGCCTTCCCTCTCTCCCCTCAACATCCCTCACGCTATCTTTACTTGTCACTTGCCTTATGGTACTTCATATTTATTATCCAAAAGCTACAGTTACAAGGCTTGTCCCTAGTAAGAAACAACTCTCCTCAAGGGCAATTGCTTGATTTTACCTCCTTTAGCACCGCGGACTTGAAGCGATAGGCAATGCGTAATAATTTGTTATTGATGGTCATTATAGGTAGTAAAACAGTTTTCAGATTTTCTTATTATGGAGATTTACCTCATTCAGTTGTAGTTGCAAACCATTGACTTTATCCAATAGTATTCTTTGTTCTTGCTGAATTTTTCTCAGTCTCTCTTTCAAATCTTCATTTTCAATCTCCAGATCCTACGTGATAAAGACACAGATAATCTTAAAACAGCAATTCTTATACGGAAACTTTTAAAAGCAGTTTGCTACTATATACACATTCGTACATACATAAGACACTTTAGGTATAAATGATACAATGGTTGCTTTTTGATAGTTTTCTGGAGCTGGGATTCAAACCCAGGGCCTTGGGTACAGTAGGCAAGCTCTCTAACACTGGGCCACATCTCCAGCCCATGACACAACTATTTGAACGACTCTCAAATGGTTAGAAATCCAAAGGTCAATAATAATAACATTGTCCCATGATATCTGATAAATGAAAGTATATGGAAGAAAGCTAGTAACTGTGATTCCAATAAATAAAAAGTGAAAGCAACACAAGGAAACAGAAAGTAGCAGAAAAATATTCCATTTTAACTTTTGCTTAAGACCTTCCAAGTTCATGAGGCTACTCTAATGTTTCCATCAAATTGCTCAACATCTCAGGGCTCTGGCAAAAACACTAAGATCTCCTATATAAGAATGCAGTTCACTTTCATAACACGACATAGGGAACTAAGAAACCCAAATAAAACGCTTTTGTTTTATTATGTCCAAAGTAGCTATTCTGTCATAAAAATGAACTATGGGTTTTTTCTCCAACATAATCCACATAATAATTACTTTTGTGTAGTTAAAAAATTATTTTCTTAGTCAAGATAAAAAACTTTAAGGAAACCTCATACTTTATGTACACTAATGATGATCATTTTTATCAGTATAATTTTCCAAAATGAACATAAGTGTATAGTTTACATCATGAAGACATACTGAAGTCAACAGTTAGATACAGTTGTTAAATTATTTGCTTTGCCTGGCATATATTAAAGTAATATTTTCTACTGTACTTTCAATGTTATGTAATGTAGCTATAGAACACTGACCCATGCATCCATAACAAGTCTATTCGTATAGCAGGGACTGACTGGGCAAGAAAATAGCACCAGACCACAACAAGCTTTCCTTCCATTCCCCACTCTTCACCTGCTCTCTTGCTCCCTCTCTTTACCCCCATCCCACTACCGACAACACTGGAAATCTTTTTAAAGGAAGATACCAAATGGTTGTTGTTGGGGTTTTTTACCTGCATGTTTTGATGCTCCCTCTGATTTGACTTCATGTTCACTTCATCTTGCATGTGTGTCAAATTCCTCTTTGGTAAAACATTAAGAAAAGACAGGTTAGCACGTATGAGGATACAGAAAAGTGTGTTTTCCTCAACAGCCAACATCCCGAATAGTGGGTTTTAGCTCATCCAACAACATTCAGTTTTGCGGTGCGTAACACAAGGTGGCAGTATTTCCACTTAAAACCCTCAAATGGAAAGCATCTTTAGGAGACAGGCTCTAAATACATCAGTATAACTTAGACACTAACAGAATTTTTAAAACCTATTAAGGATTTAAGTCACAAAATGTTAAAAGAGAAAATCTGTTCAAGACAAAACAAAAGTTGTGCTGTAAAGTACCATCTACCACTCCTAAAGGAAGAATTTAGTGGGCTTTTTTTTCCTCTCTTTTTTTAAAGGCAGAGGAAGAGGAAATCACATTAAGCTTGAAGGACAATATGGGAATTCTTTATTTCTCTGAGTGCTGCTGAAACTAAACATCAAGAGGCCTGTCAAGGAAGAGACAGATAATCCTCTGACCCAAGCAAGACAAAAGATCTCTAAATAACTTGGTTGGGTGTATGTTCTGTTTTTGTGTACTTACTGCTTTGAAACTTTATTCCAGCTTACAGATTTGCTTTAACAAAAACACAACACAATGATGAAATAAAAGAACAAATAACCTCCTTTTTTTTCCACCTGAGTTGATCTTTATGTCTGCACAATAACTAACTTAGAAGGCTATTTCTCTCTTCTGGAGTTTTTTTTTTTTTTTTTAAAGCTACTGCTTTTAAATAATTTTTCATATTTTATATTACTGGTTGAGTTTTGTTTACCAAGTTTTTAAACTATCATTCTAATGAACTTGGATCTATAATTAGAAGGACAGGTCCCATTGAAAAGATACTCTCCTGGAGGCTGAGGCAGGAGGATTGCCAGTTCAAGGGCAGTGCAGCTTGTACAACTTAGAGACTCTGTCTCAAAATAAAGAATAGAAAAGGGGAGGAGAATGCAGCTCAGTGGTAGAACACTTGCCTAGCATGAGCGAGGTCCCAGGTTCAACCTCCCAGTAAAAAAAAAAAAAAAAAGAAAATTCTGTAGCTACGATCTGGTCAAATTACTTTCCTACCACAGGACTGTGCTTCATGTAGAATCTGACATCTCCTCAGCGCTCACCTTTCCCACCCTCGCTCAGCCTGTCTTGAGAATCCTCATCCTGGCACTGCCTCTGCTCCACTCTCCACCCAGCCTGGCTCACACGTGCTGATCAACCCCACCCATTTAGACCTGGCTGCCTGACAGATTCCTAAAGGTCCCCGGCACCTCTGGCTCATGAAGCTGCACTGCCCCTCTAGGGGCTCCCATGCCTTCTGCCAGCCAGTAGCTGTCGGGTAATAGACATCCAAGGCTTTACCACACAAAGTCCTCCATAACGGGCCACGTGGGCTCTTTACAGGTCTCTCCTGCAGCCTCCATGAGTGCACGGCCCCCACCACACCAGCATTCCACTGCCCACCACTGGGTTAAACCCGCTCCCTCAGGAGGGGCTTGGGAGCAGCCCTTCCCTCTGCCTGTAAGGCCTCTCCCACAGCCCCCACCCTTCTCGTCTTGACCTCTGAATCCTATTTTTCTTCACAGCGTCTGCTGTGACATTGAACATGCAAGCCCTTGTGTTGTCCCCTTACTAACAAGAGAGCCCCACAGGGGCGGGACCTCATGCACTTCAGGACCCTCAGCACTTAGAACCGCAGTTTCTGAGCAAGGAAGCTTTCCTTTTTCAACTGCCTTGAAGCTTCTTGACAATAAGGATTGCATGTCCCTTACTATAAGCAAATCCTACATACAGTTGGTATTCAGTAAGCGTACTCAAGAGCAAATGGAAACATTGGAATTCAGAGCCATTAGCTGCATTGTCCCCAGTGAAATATTAACTCCTTGTGTTCACTTAGATAATTCCTACAGCACGGAGCAGAGCACCAGTTCCGTACCTGATGTTCAATAATGCTCTATTTTAAATATCTGTACATTTCAGAACCCATTTTTCTTGGACTGTATGTGAAATGGCCAGTATAGACACAAGAGCAGACCTTTTATTTCACTCTACTCTTCTTAGGTTTTCTGAGGAACAGGAAGAAGGGTGAAAACAGGTGTTCCAGATGGAAGCAAAGGCTATCCACAGACACAAGCCATGCATGAGTGTGCGACTTAACCCTGATGAGTGGGAAGGAGAACAAGCCTTAGCATAGCTTTCGGATTGGGGAGAGAGGGAGAGGAAAGATGAAGGATGATGAAGACAATTGCTCGGAAGGTACCTGATGACTCTCTCTTCAGGTCTGGGAAGTGCTCAGGTTCCTCTCACTAAAGCAAAGCTGAAAGCCTGGAAAGGAACAGCCAGCAGAAGAGGAAAGCTGCCTACGCTAGCTCTGGAGCCAGAATATCATAAGCCAGCCCCACTTTAACCCCCAGAGATGGGAGGAAGACAAAAGCCATTTACTCAAACCGGGACACAATGCCAGGGTTAAATTGGGCTTGGCAGGGTTAAATTGGGCTTGCCGATAAAATTAGTACAAAGTATGAATTTCTCATGTATTATGTTATTTTTAAAAGTCAAGACCTCGATACATATAGCAGGAAATACATATAGCAGGAAAGACCAGAAGGAAATCAAAAAATGTTAACAGCAGTATTGAAATCACAACATATAATCAGTTTGGAATTCCAGTTAGGTGGCACACACCTATGATCCCAACACGGGAAGGCTGTGATAGGAGCATCAGGAGTTCAAGGCCAGCCTGGGCTACAGAGAAGTTCCAAGCCAGAGAGGGCTACAGAGATACATGCTGTCTCAGAAGAAGAGAAGAAGAAAACAAACAGACTTCTGTTCTCTTCATTATTGAGTTGGAAGAATTTTCCCATAACAGGACATATTTGGCTCTGCTGTTAAGGGGGAAAATTGTCTACAATCTGCCAGGTTAAAATGCATCACTTAAACATCTCAATAAGGTACAATATTTCATACATCAAAGTGCTGGATGCTCAAGCCCCCATCAGGAGGCTATTTATTTCCCACTGGATATATTCATTATTATTAAGATCCATTATCTCAAGCTGGTATAGAATCTTAATAGAACCTCAGGACCTCAATACCTAGGTTCTTCATGGGCACTGACTGTCCGAGGAGAGAGAGAGCACATTCTAAGGACAGTTATGTATAATCATTAACCAGTCTTACTAAGAACAGTACTTAAACTGCACAACACATATAATTTTTTAAAATTAAAATTAAGACTTACCTGTTGCAAAGACGGTCCTTTCTTCCAAAGTTCTCTCCCTAGAGATTTAAAGAGAGAAAAACAGTGAAACAGCAGGGTAACTTGGGGGAGATAAGCACTCTCTAACTATGTCATTGAATCAAGATAAATAAATAAACTTTAAAGTTCATCTAAAGCTTACTACTTTTTAGTTTTATTTCTAAAACTTATGCTTTAAGTTTAAACTGTGAAATAACATTGTTGCCTAATAAATTAGCAAATTTGTTTTTTATATGACAATATTCAGGTAAATCGAAAGGCAATTTGTCAATATATACCAAAACCTTAAATAAATGTGCATGTCCTAAAATGCAGTGATTAAGTTTCTAGGAACTGATCTTAAGAGGATAATAAAAATATGCTAAAATGTTTGCATATAAGGACACACTAGTAAAAAAAAAAACTGTTAAATGGCACCTGCAGAAAATTGTTTTATTAAATAAAATTTAAAAAAATAGAATTCTATGCATCAACAAAAATTATACTATAGGAAAATATTTATGAGGAAAAAGCCTGCAAAATATATTCCATGAAAAAGTTAAGTTCAATTTAGTTTTACAAGTGACCTTAATTTTATGGATAAAGAAAAGACTGGAAAGATGTGTTTCAAAATGTCAACAGAGGCTCCGCGGTCGGATGAGTGGCTCATTCACTGTGATATTCTGTATTTTCTAATTTTTCTGTCATAAATGTAGCAGTGTGTTTACACTGCATACCCAATGAGCATGCAATTCGAATCCAGATCTGATTTTGTAGCTCTGTAAAACTGTTGAAAGGGTGTGGGTTAGACTCTAGAACATAGGGTATATCAGTTGAATATTTTATTAAACAATGATTCTTTCTCTTAAACTTTGTAAGTATAAAAGTTAGGATCACCATTCCTCTTTATCAAGAAAACTCAGCATGTACAATTTTTAAGTGCAAATTAGAAAACATTAGTAAGACACTTGAGTTGCCTCTTTCTTCTCAGTTCTTCATTAGTTCTTAATCAGTCCTTAAATTAGTCCAAGTGATTAGGGTTCACTTGATAAGCTAGGAGATACATGTCACAGAACTGCCTCAAAACAAGGGGCTCTGATGTAAGCCAACCCACAGCAGCAAGAGAGGAATGAACTTCGTTTATTGTTGTCTAATATTTAAGTTTTTTTTTTAATTGTTCTTTTTTAACCTGAACTTTTCTAGTCACAGACAACTGCTGGTACCTTTGTTGGCATTTTCTGAGGCCGTCTTCAACAAGGCTAGAATGTCTAGATTGTCACCAATTCTTGCATAGTAAGAACTATCGTGGCCAAGGGCATCCAGCAAGGTTACGTCGGCACCATTCTTAATTAAGATTTCTACAGCATCTCTGCAGCCATACTCACAGCCCAGCATGAGAGCTGTCCTAGAAGAAAAATGGAAGAGCACAAGACCTTGAACAGAATCCAAAGGAGTATTTCAGAAATATACTGCCAGAGGCCCCCTTCCTAAAAAACAGACACCACTTTGAAAAATTAACACTTGTTACACACACTTTTATCTTAAAATTCATATTTATAAAAATATTTGCTTTGTGTCTGGTTTGCAGAACTAAAATCTTCTATCATCCTATATACTGTAGTTACTTTGACCACCAAACTAACCTAGTTATTCTAATTCTTCAATGTCTTATGATTACCACAAAAGTCTTCCACAGCTGATGGTGTCACCCCATCTGCTCAAAACCCAACTGTTCAAAGTCTCTTCACGAACTGAACTACATCATGCAAACTTCCCCTGCAAATCATTCCTCTTCCCGAGAAGAGTCAGGTTCTTCTCCTGATGTCCTGTTTAAAAGAAACTGCTAGTCGGGCATGGTGGCACACCCCTACAATCCTAGAGACCTTGGAGGTAGAGGTAGGAGGATCCAAAGTTCCAAGCCCCAGGCAGCCTGGGTAATTTAGTGAGACCCTATCTCAAAACAAAAAGTAAAAAGTGGACCGGAGGTGCAGCTCAGTGGTAGAGCACTTGCAAAGCATATGTGAAGCTCTGGGTTCAATCACCCAGGACTGCAAATAATTAATTAATGAATTAATTAATGAGCCTTGCCTCCCCCCACATGGATGCCCTTTACATGTTTGTTGTTGTTAGGTGCCACTGAGTCAGGTTCAACTCATAGCAACCCTATACATAACAGAGCAAAACACTCCCAGACACTGTGCCATGCCTAGTACTATGCCAGTGCTTCTCTGCTATTCATAGGGTTTTAGATGGCTGATTGTTTCAGGGACTGTTTTGGGAGTGGGCTGCCATGTCTTTCTCCCATTTTTGCAGTGCTGGGGATTGAACCCAGGGCCTCAGAGCGTGCAGAGGAACACTCTACCAACTGAGCCAAACCGCAGCCCTTCACATCTTTAGTTAGACTTCATTTAAAATTTATCTCTTCAAATAAACTCTCCTTAACCCCCTCCACGCTTTACCATGGACCACTGTTTTATTCTTCTGTGAAAGGCTCATCAGCATGGAATAATCATGTAACAATACAAGCAAACTGTCATGGAAACTCAGAGGGAGCCTAGATATTATTTCCTCAAATCCTCTATTTTACTGCTGAAGGAACTAAAGCTTAATGAAATAAAGTGACTTATCCCATATCCAACCCTGTCTTCAATTCTGAATACTGGATTTCATCAGAAAATTTATTCTTGCCTTTACTCTTCTTTGTATGCTGTCTTATATAGCCATCCCTCCCTCCAAAGTTGCTGGTGAAAATTCTACACAAAATAGGCATTAGTAGTTTTTGTTATTAGGTTTGAAAATGCTAAAAAATAAAACAGGAAAAAAAACCACTGAATACAGAGTGTCAAAAACTGTATTTCTAGCACTACCTGCTAACTAGTCCATATAATGTATATTGCCCACATCAGTGGGGTTTTTGTTTGTTTTTTGTTGTGTTTCATTTTGTTTCCTGGGTTTTTTGTTGTAGTTGTTGCTGTTGGTGGTGGTGGCGGTGGTGAATTTCCAATGGGAGAAAAAAGTGCTTTGAAAAATACAAGATTCATAAAAATATAAGGCATTATACATCAATCAACCTGATTGTCCCTCTCTGATCCTAAATGTTCATTTTAAAATCAAATTTTCTTAGTCATGTTAGAACAAAATTAAAGTATCTGGAAAAACAAAGTAATACAAAAAAAACCACTTTCTTAATCATGTTGATGATTTAATTGCTTAAGAATTACCTCCTTTGAGAGATCTGAATAATGAAAATAATTAGAGCTATAAAATCTGACATCTGAAGAGTATTTTATTTCTCTGCTTCCAATGAACTACAAACAATAGGATACACACTTAGGATAAAAAGACAAAAATGCTTTTAGTAGTAATTATCTATAAAATCCCAGAAATTTTAGTTAAAAATTACTATAATTCAATTAATTGGAGGGATGTATGTCAGACAGCTGTTGATAGGAACCAAAAAATCGTAACTATAGTATAAGCAAAAACCATACTATGCTGGACCAAGAAAAGAAGAATTGTGGACAGAAATTGTTGTTGTTGTTGTTAGGTCTGTCAAGTCATGTCTGACTCATAGTGACCCTCACAGTGTTTTCAATGGCTGATTGTTTCGGGATTGCTTCAGGCATGCCAACTAAAATAATACAAAACACAGAAGGAAAAATAAACTAAGGGAATCATGAGGTCCAGAAGTAGATTCAGTGTTGGAGAAGGAGACGGCTCTGTGTCCTGGTAGGCTAATAAGAAAACCCCTCAAGAAAATCCAAACGGACACATGTCAAGCTCCAGCACACCCAAGAACCACTTTCATCTCAAAGGATTCACAAGTACAGAAACAGACTGTAGATGTAATTTTTAAATCTTGCTCCTGCATTTCTTATTTGTGCCCCTTTCCTTAAAGATGATTTTCAAGTTTAAAATACCCAGGATAGAATTCTTTCCTTCAACTCTGTGTCCCACACATAGTCCCCAATCACTACTTTAATTAATCCTGTTTATCTCCCCCTAGTTCCCTCTCCTCCCTGCTCTACCTGACTCTGGTGAAAAGGGAGTGCTTGATGCTAATTCCAAGGATGAGTTAGCCAAGGAACAGGACAGCTAAGGGGTGGAGGGGCCAAGGCACAGCAGTACAGTTCTGCAGTCACTGGGCATCCTGCGGCTACCCAGGAGCCATGATGAAAGAATTACCTGTTTTGTTTGTCTCTGGAATTAATATCTGCCCCTCTGTCTATCAGCAGTTGACATATTGTTGGCCTACACATCTGAGTAGCCAGAACAAGGGGTGTCCGCCCGTCCTGAGCAACAAGAAAAATAAACCAGCATGAAGACAAGAAATCTCCCCAAACGTGAAAGTTAGGATACAAGAATTAAAAGGAGCATGAACAAATAGACTTACTATATCTTTGGCATTCACAGAGGCCCCATGGTCACAAAGCAGCTGGATGCTAGAAGGACAGTCTGCCATTGCTTAGAGAAACAAAGGAAAGTGATAAGTGGTGAACGTCTGCTGGGAAGACACCTGGTGTTTCTCTAGGTCCACGGGCCACGTAAGTTCTCCCGCTGCTAAACTGTCGAGCTTCTCACCCTTCACTCAGCTCAGCATTACAAGCATCAGTTTTCTATCTTAAAATGGATTAGATAAAGTCATGTGGTAACTTCTTAAATAAGGAGGATCAAGGAATACTTGTCATCCTTAGTAATCGAAGGATAAACACAGATAATAAAAGTCGAACTTAAAATTTCTATTTATGCTCTGTATAAAGTATATAAGCATATAGAATACATAAAGTATAGGGTCTCTTTTGGGGGGTGCAGTTGAACCCCAGGTTTTGCACATGGTGGGCAAGTGCTCCACCACTGGCTGCATCCCCTTGAGACAAGGCCTTACAAAGCTGTACAGGCTGCCTCAGGCCTCAAACTTGCTATCCTCCTGCCTCGGTTACAGAGTCACCGGAATGACAAGTGTGTGGCATGGTGCCTGGCTTCTTTATGCTATATTTCAAAATATGTCTACAATTGCCTCGCTCTTTGAAGTTAGCTCAGTTGTTTTTATAGAATTGCATTCATCCTGTAGAACAGCCACAAGGAACAAAGGATGGACCTACAATTCATATTTCCTTTTAAAAGCAGAGATTGCAGTGTTTGCCCTGTAATGATGAAAAGTCATTTTGTCAAAAATTACATTGCAAAAATCACATAATTCTTCCTCTTGACCAACATTAGAGTTCATACTTATATTAGGAAAACATTTTTGTGAAATTCATAAATAGGATTGCCTACGCTCACTGTGAACTTTTTTCAAAGCCTTATGAGTTGACATAAATTACTAGCACAAAAAGTACAAAGTCAGCATTCTTGTCTTTCATGAAACTCAATTAAACCAAACACACATAAGAAAATCAAGTAAATTTTCATTTCTTATGTCTCTGATCCAGCAAATCTTTTATATAAGATGTATAATCAACTTTAAAGACAAGATAAACTGAATTGAGTACATTAATTCAGAAACTCTAACATTTAAAACTACCCAGGTTCAAATATAAATGGAATAAAAAATGAAAAGCATAATAAATTCTAGAGTTTTACTGAACAGTAAAGTCAGTATTAAGGGTCCTGTGGTGGAGGGTGTTAAGTGTTTGTCTAACTTGGATCACCCTTTCTTCCAGGATAGTAAAGTGCCGGGCACAGTGTGACTTGCCTAAAGACTCCATTCCCCATCTCCCCCACCTCAACTAGGCTTGCCCAGGTAACTTGCATCCTGAAAATGGAATCTGCCAAGAAAGATGTGTGCTGCTTCCAAGTCTAGTCCTTAACACAGGGGTTTTTGGTCCCCAGGCCACACAGCAGGAGGGAGTGGCAGGCCACCAAGTAGCTTCACCAGTATTTACAGTCACTCCCCCTCCTCTGCATTACTCCCTGAGGGCCTCCTCCTGTCAGATCAGAAGCAGCATTGGCATTCCGTTGCCTTCCACAAAACCAGTGCTGGGGGCCAAAATTACTGGGGACTGCTGCCCTAAAAGTCTGGTTATGCTAGAACCGGATACAGTGGCGCACACCTGTAATCCCAGCGGCTCAGGAGGCAGAGGCAGGAGGATTGCAAGTTCAAGACCAGAGGCAGTCTGCATAATTTAGTGAGACCCTGTCTCAAAAACTGAAAAAATGGGCTAGGGGTGCAGCTCAGTGGCCCAGCACTTGCAAAGCATGAAAACACAAGGCCCTGGGTTCAACCCCCAGTACCGCAAAAAAAAAAAAAAAAAAAAAAAAGTCTGGTTATGCTTTTGGTCACAATCCTTTCCCTTCCCATGAGCTGGACAGCAGAGATGCCTGCTACCAGCTTCACCTTCTATTCTATATCACACTCAACAAATTGTTTATGAGAAACTGACACAGCAACAACTCGGTCTCCATCTTACTAATACATGTACTAAACAAACACTGAGATTTCAATTGGTTAAACTGTACCAGTTTTATATACAGGGATAATAAAATTCTTAGTAACTCATAGGGGTCAGTGTAAGGCTCACATGATGATGTAGGCAAAAATGCTTTGTAAATACCGTTCTGTATAAAAATAAGAGAAGAAAAGGCACTGATTGAGAAATTAAAATACAAAAGCATTTAAAAGGCAAAAAGAAAAAACTGAAAGAAATGTTAAGGTATAAAAATTTGAAGGAAATTTGAAGTTTTTAATACATCTTTAATGCAGACAATTTTAACCTATGCAAATAACCCCTATCCATGAAAAGAGAGGGTAGATTGTTTTCTCTCCTTACCCTTCTAATAAACTATAGGAATTTCAGACTTAGAAGAGACAGGCAAGAAGTCAGGCGATCTTACATTCCTAAAATACTTAAATATCTAATTTTTGTCAATGTACTTTCCTTATGACACCTGAAGAATAACGCAGACAAGTTATATACTAAGTATAATTAAAATCTGTAACATTACCAATAAAATATTTTTAAATACATCACATTACAGTGATATGAAATCCAGCGTGGACATCTCTAAACCAAAACAATCACCACTATTAATTCAGAAATTATTATATGCCAGGCACTATTTATGATTAAATTATAATTACTTATTATAGTATTATTAACTTTATTTTGCAAATGAGAGAAATGAAGTTCAGACATGTTAACTAAGTAGACATAGTATTTTAGGAAAAGCTTTTCCTCTTCCCCATTTCTCCTACCAATTCACAAACACACACACGCGCGTACGCACACAATGCTTGGTGCTCCTTGGCAGTAGGAGAATCCTTTATTCATCTGTGTGCCTTTAATATCTAACAAACTGGCCTGTAAATATTAGCTGAGTCAATCTTCTTAAGCTGCACAATATAATAAATTTCAATTTTGAGTAGACAAAATCTTTAATATTCTTTGTTTCTACATGAATCATACCAAGGTATTCATGTGAAAACCTTGAGGTTAATTTAAACGATTAGACATTTTCACAGGCGATTATGTCCCAGGGGAGCCTCTGGTTACCTGCATCATGAAGTGCAGTTCGTCCCTGCAGGTCCACGTGTTCAGTGGGACAATTGTACTGTTAAAACAGACAAATGTGGTCATCTAGGGAAGCTTTATTTTAAAATTCAATATCCACACTCAACAGATGTTATTTAATCTTAAAATATTCCACTTATCAAAGAAAGTAAAGACTTTGGTCGATCTACTAAATATTTTGACACAAAACAAATATAATAACATCATATAATTACAAACTCAACTGTATTTTACTAAACAGGAAACATATGGTACATTACAATAGCAAGGAGGAGTGAAAATATGTTATTGTTTGGGTTTTTTTCAGCAAGAGTTAAAATGTACTGAAACAGAACAAATCAGTTCTGCTATGAAACTCAGTGGCAGATGTATGGGTGGACCTTTTGAAACCATAATTCAGTAAATTAGTTTATAGAATCTTGTGGCTGGTTGGTTAAAAGTTTAACTAATGATGTTAAGATCATGTAGTCTAAATTATCTATATTTGTATAGAAATATATAAATCATATGTTTATTACTTTATCTTATGCCATATTGTAGACAACAGAAAATTCCAGTCTCCAGCTAATGTCAACAGGAAGGTCAAGTCTTTGTTATTTATTTTTAATACACTGAGTTGCGCAATTCATTTCCCTGGAGTTTTTGTTCTTTATTATCCACATTCTTTCACAAACGATGGAAAAAATATCATGTAAGCTAACGGTCAAAGTGAGTTTACCATTTTCTTTGATCTCAAATCCCAAAAAGACATTAAAAACCCATTTAGTATTTGCAGTGAAAACAATAAACTAGAGCTTTAATCACTTCTCCTACCTGTAGAAGTTTCTGTAGGCACAATGCATGTCCATACTTAGCAGCCAGGTGAAGAGCATTTCTCCCTATAAAAGAAATAATTTAAAACATACGTGAAGAATTATCTCCTTCATGCATGAATTTTCACAGAAATATGATTCTTTTTTCCAAGGTCAATTGATAGGATCTTTAATTTGTAAGCGGGCTTTTCAGCTTCTAAGATGTTTCATCCACTATGATGTTTTAATAGGTGATAATGTCTATACCAAAACACTGAAGCTGGGAAGAAAAATTAATCATAAAAATCCATAAAGAGCAAGAGCTTTGTCTTATTCACCACTGTATATCCAGCACCCAGAGCAGTGTGAGACAAAGGTGGCAGTTAAATACTGGCATAGGGAAAAGGGAGGGAGGGGAGAGAGGAGAAATGGAAAGAAATATTTAGATTGCATGGAGCAATTGCAGATAGGCGGTATGGGCACGGATAATGGAGAAAGTTAAGAAGTATAAGTCATAGGAGGAGTTTCCTGTAATTTTTATGCTACGGCTAAAATTCAAAGTTCATTAGAAGACTGTGTCTCTGAGAAAAATCAGACAACTAGTTTAAATATGATGTGAATGTAAATGTGCGAGTTTAAAGGAAATGCCAAAGAGAGTAGGGAGGAGAGGTTATCAGGTCTAAAAGACACTGAATTCTGGAAAAAGTAAACTCCCAGAGAACATCCTCCCTCCAAACACTCTCTTTCCTGCTTATATTTCTTTACACATATATCTCTCTTGAAGGGCGAAAGCTAGAAGGGTTTCACTAGACTATGCCAGTTTCCAATCTGTAATGCTCTTAACTTCTCTCTAACCTCACAGATACTTTAAAACATAATTTGATTTCACAAGTCCATCTTTCTGCTAAAAAAGAAGTTATTTATATTCTGATCATTCTGGATGTATAAAGAAATTGGCTTTCGGTTCTCAGTTGTATATCTTTAAATTAGCAGCACATTTTCCTTGGTCTACACATTGGTGTAGCTGACCAATCAGATTATAGAACAAAACAGAGAGACCAGATCTTTAAACAGGCACAGATACACCCAAGCATCCTCTAGCTCTAAGTCAGCCAGATGGGATCATTTCAAATTTCAATTTGCCACTGTTAATGGACAGGTTTCTTAGAAACATTTACATTGTGAAAAGTGACTAATGTAACTGGCAGATAGCATGGAATGGGGATGGTGGAGTTAGGCACAATGTTGACAGTCTCTGACGTTCAAAGAAATGCTACAGAAACTTGGTCACATAAAATGTCAGATCAAGGTCCAGCCACTTGAGATATGGCAGCAAAAAAACAAGGAAACATCAGACATAAAATATGCAATTTTAAGAGAAATGCCAAATGGGTTTAGGAGGAAAGGTTACCAGGGAGTAACCTCTCATTTTAAATTTACTTTCATATAAAATGGAAGTTAGGACATTTCACAAATATATGCACACATGTGTGTGGGCTTCTTTTTGGTTTTTTGAGATAGGATTGCACTATGTGCCCCAGGCTGGCCTCAAACTCATGATCCTCCTGCCTTGGCCTCCTGAATGCTGGGATTACAGGTGCTGGCCATCATGCCCAGCTTTACATTTATTTATTTTAACAAACACCCACATATGCATTAAAATAGACAATGAAACAATTAAGAAAGGTCTTTGTTCTCAAGAAAGGACAACACTAGTGACAAATACAGTAAAATAAATCAAATTAAAATATAGCTAAACCTCAGAATAAACAAAGGACAGGAAGAATTAAGCAGGATATGGTGGGATCTGGTGTATGAAATAATGTCTGCTGAGCTTGGGAAAGCATCTGAGCTTGATCCACGCTTAAGGAGGGAGGGTAAAGTCACTGCATTAGTCACTAGGCAAAAATGTCCAGTACAGGAAACACATACATGAAAACCAAGTTGAATTGGAATCAACACAATAAATAATCTCAGGAGTTTTCTAAAAAATATATTATGCTTGACATTGATATAAAGGAACATTTAAGCAATAGATACATTTATTTCTTCATTCGCACATGGCCAATAAATTGAATTTGGCTTTAATTTAGAAGTTGATGTATCTTTAGGTACAGATTTTCCTCAAAAACATCATTCTGTCTTCTCTCTCTGTTCCGTTTCTAAATACAATGCTGGTTAACAGTAATGTATTTATTTGCCCACACATGGAGTCATGGGATAAAATATTTCAGTTCTTAAGGAAACTCGCTGTTCTAGGTCAACTTCTATATTTAATTAAAAAATAAAGCAGAACTACAGAGAACTAAGCTACTAAGAGTCCCAGACAACTGAGAATGCTTATCCTGATAAATAAAACAACTAATGCCCTCAGCAAAGAAAAGAATCCTCTATAAATATTTACAGGTTTATCTTTGATGTGCAAATTTATGCTGTAAAATTTTAAAGGACAGACATAGGTACAATTAAGTATAAGGAGAAGACCAAGTAATAGATTCCAACTGTTTATAAAAATAATTTTTTAAATACAGCTGAGCAAACACAGAAATGGGTTGCTTATGAGGAAGGATGTAACTGTGTGTCATCCACTGCAAGACTCTGGGCTAGTTACTTAGCAGCTCAGTGCCACCCACCCTCACTGCACTAATGTGAAGACAAAACGAGTTAACACGTGTCATGTATCTGAAGTACTCAGCTTAGTGGAGCAGCCACATAAATGTTGTATAAATGTCAGCTATCCTTGTTATGGGCTGGGATTTAGCTCAGTTGGTAGAGTGCTGTTCTGCAGTCTCTGAGGTCCCGAGTTCAATTCCCAGCACCGCAAAATGGGAGAAGGACGTGGCTGCCTACTCCCAAGGCAATCCTGAAACAGTCAGCCATTGATAACCCTATGAGGCTCGCTATGAGTCAGACTCAACTCAACGGCACCCAACAACAACATCCTTGTTATATTCGTTCTTTTTGAGGTTGCTGTTGTTTTGAAGCAGCTAGTTCTCCACCAAACTGAATGCCAATGACCTCATGACAAAGAGGACTCACATAAAATGGTGTATGAATATCAACTAAAATGGCCCCTAAAGACTCTTCAAACCCTGAGAATTTAGGATCCTATAAGACCACCAAGACCAGCACTGGACTACAGGTCTTCAATTACACATCAGACTAGTGATTCTTTCTCCTAAGTTCCCTGTAGGTGACCACTCCCAGAATGATACCTCTCCACTACTTAAAAACAGAATATTAAGGACTTCTCTTTTTAAATCACATTTAGGTCTGATTTAGAATGTCAGTAGTAGCTGAGTGTGTAGCTTAGTAGTACAGCACTTGCTTAGCAGGCCCCGGATCCAATCCTCACCGCCAAAAAAGGAAAAATACTAGCAGTGGATAATACTTACTACCTGTTTATATATTGCCATTGACTATGGAGGAAAACATACCTGCAGTGTCACTGGTTGTAATATCAATTCCATGTATAAGGATGGCATTCAAACACTCAAGATTCCCCTTGGAGGCCACAACATGGAAGCTAAAGAATAAGAAAATATTTTTTATGCCATGGAAACTAACAAAGGTGATGTCAATGTTACATTAATGCCATTCTTTATTCAACACACTCATTTTAAAGTGAGCATCTCTAATCCATAAATCTGAAATCAGAAATATTCCAAAATCTGATTTACAAAACAGGCCAAAGTATTCTAGAAATACATCCTTAGAACTAATGAAATATTCTAATTTTCATTGGCCTTAAGAAGACAATTAAATTTTTCTCTTAATAAAAGAAATCTTTAGCCAGGTGTGGTGGCACATGTCTATAATCCCAGCAGCTTGGGAGGCAGAGGGAGGAGGATCTCAAGTTCAAGATCAGAGACAGTCTGCATAATTTAGCGAGACCCTGTCTCCAAAAGTAAAAAAATGGGCTGGGGGTGCAGCTCAGTGGTACAGCACTTGCAAAGCATGCAAGCACAAGGCCCTGAGTTCAACCCCCAGTATCGCAAATAAAATAAAGAAATTTTTACACTATAATATCATTAGCCCCATGGTTTATTATTTCAATAGCAAAAGTACTAGTGCTTGGAGCTTAATAAATGCACACTGAAAATTTTCTATCAGGTTATTTTGTTTAATTTCAAGTGTAATGAAACTATCTGAACAAACGCAGTTATAGCAGAAAGCTAAAGCCAAAGACAGATCAAAACATGTATCCCTTCTCTTCAGAATTATTAAACTAAACCTGACATTGAAAAGCCTCCAAAATAATAGAAACTACCCTTAAAATCCCTGAAAGAATGGTGCCTTCTTCTTCAGAAACAGCCACCAATGACTACCAATTCATTCTTCCTCTTGCTCATAGACCCATAAGATTGGTTGAAGTTTGACACAAGCAGGTGTAACTGAACAAGTTTCCTAACAATGTAAGTCAAGACTGCTTAAGAAATAAACTTTAGGCCATCTAGTATTCAAAATGCCAGTTCACAAGATATTCCATTATTTCTTTGATCATTTTATTAACCAACATTTTATTAACCAACAAACACTTATAGAAACTTTCTTTGTGCAATGAGAACTGACCTTAACTAGTACTCTATCAAACCTCAATTGGTAAGTATAGTAGCTGGGTGAAACCGGACTCAAGCCCTAAAGAAGTATAATAACTATTCTGAAGATGTTAGGAGACAAAGGATATGAAAGTGCTCAGCAAGGTTCCTGGAAACAGATGCACTCTGCACCACACTCTCAAGTGAGGGCTTCTTTCCTGGCCACACAGCTGAAAAATCACAACAAACCCACAATGCATTATTGATGCTGCTGTGCTATAAATAGAGGAAGTGCTTTGGAAAGAAGATATATCAATCATTTAAATGTATGCAAAGAGTTGTAAAGAAAATACACAAAAAAAAAGATTTATAGAAATACTCTTTTGCAATTAAAAAAGCAATCTAAGTTTTCTTTTTTAAAAATAAGACATGAACTCCTGCTTCTTTTATGAAAGATATACATAATGTGAACAGTTGCTATCCCTGATTTCAACTAGAAAAACTGCACAAAATATAAGCATCTGCTTAAAGGCATTGGTGAGCTAACAAGAAAATTAAAAAAAAAAAAAAAAAAATTACTAGGCCAGGATGCAAGGAAAGACAGAGACCCAGAGATGTGAGTTTTGTATCTGAGGCCACTTTTTCCCTGGAAGCATTTGCTGATTCCAGAGGGAGCAGCTGGAAGAATGAACAGAACTTTGACAGCCACAAGAAGAGTCAGAAAGTGGAGTCCACAACTCTGCACCTGGCAGAGGGGATCCTTGGTCAACCAGCCCAGCTTGGGTTGGGAACTCCAAGAGCTGTACCCTAGCAAAGGGGTTGTTGTTGTTAG
Source organism: Pedetes capensis (assembly GCA_007922755.1). Lineage (NCBI taxonomy): Eukaryota > Metazoa > Chordata > Mammalia > Rodentia > Pedetidae > Pedetes > Pedetes capensis. Next base: position 97,687 of record VMDO01006456.1, read on the forward strand.
GTGCCGTCAAGTTGGGTCCAACTCTCATGGGGTTTTCAATGGCTGATTGTTTGGGGATTGCTTTGGGAGAGGACTGCCATGTCCTTCTCCCGTTTCTGCAGTGCTGAACCCAGGTCTTCAGAGAATGCGGAGCAGCACTCTACCAATTGAGCTAAAACCACAGCCAAGCAAAGAGGTAGACAGGAAGAAAAGAGATCCTTATAGTGACTGTCGCTAGGCTTAAAATATTTCATTTTTGGAACCACATTGAAGCCAAGAAGCACGTACTGCTTTTGTCTTAAATTTCAAAATTAGCCAAAAAACAATAATAATAAATCAAAATAAAATTGTTTTTGTAATTACAGACAATACAGAAGATAAATCTGTAGCATGTCCTGCACTTAACTAAATATAAAATGCCTTAATAAGGAAGAACATGGTCTATGTGTGTAAATAAAAAAGGTAAATATTTTGTTTTGTGAATCCAAAGAGGAATTCTAAAGTGAAAACTTCAAACTGTAGCTCACAGTTCATTAAGTGACACCACATTTTTTCTCTCACTTAATAAAAGTAGTTTCATTCAAAATTGAACCTTAGATCAAAAATTCTAAACAAAAACCCAAGCAACCATTCATTCAAAACATGAAAAGTACGGATGAGCAATTTAAAAAAGTAAGGTTCTACTGAAGAGTTTCATCCCAATGAAGATCCTCTTCATCTTTTTTAACTTCTTACCTTTGGAAAAGAAGGAACTACAAGAATAAAATCACTTATAGATCTAGCAAAAATAGAGGAAGGACTCAAAATAAACAATGTTTCTGGAGCTGTCAAACTGTTACTTGATAAAACTAAAACACTATGAACTTTATAGCTCCTAAAAATTAATTTATAGTCATGCTTTGATATCTTTACTATATTTAAATCTCTAAGCATTCCAAGGTGGTGACCTATATCAAACATTAGCAATTCACTCCCTAATATTCATTTCTATTTTTAGTGTCTGGTTCCTTGTTACAATATTCTGACTAAAATCATGTAAGTATAAGACTGAGGAATTTTAGGAAATGAGACTTTTCAAAGTCTCAAAGTTTCAAAGTCTTCAAAACCCTATGAGGGCCGCAATGAGTCGAATACCGACTCGATGGCACCTAACAACAACAACAACAAATGGGAAAACTAGAAAGACTCTACAAGGCTGTAACTACTATAATTATAAGGGGTCTCAACAGACTCTAGCTCCACCCTTTAGCCCAACTGCCTCCAACTGTCATCAGGAAGAACGGTGATGCAGATTTAGGATAGGTGGCATCAGGTTCATAAAACATACAACATATAAACAAGCTAGTAATGAACAAACAAGAGTGGGATCACTGAGTGTGTCTCCCTACCCACACTAATTCTTTTGATGCCTTTCTGCTCTGAACATTCTCATTTAAACTAATTATCCGCATAAAAAATTGGATTGGAGGCTGTGGGGAAAAGATAGTGTAATTTACAGAACCCTTCAAAGTCAGAAAGCTTGGGTTCACACCCCAGCTCTGTGGCTTTTCCTGAGATTAGAACAAGCTATTTAACCACAGTAAACGTTTTCCTACTTCTTTTACAGAGCTGATTCAAATATTAAATATGACAAGGCATATGAAAAAGTTTATAAATGAAAATGCCCCAAATGACCACAGGCTGTGGTTTACCAGGGGCCCTAAATAACTGGACTATCGGACAGTGTTCTGGTGTTCTCTAGCTTGGGACCCCTTTAAATTGAGAACATTTGTTCATTTGTGTGAAAGATTTAACAGTACATTCAAAGAAGTTGATGACCACAATTCATAAATTTCATTTTTATCCTGAAGTTCTGCCCAAATTCCCTTCAGATATGCTTTTATGGTGGGTAATACTCACGCAGATCTGCCTTCCACATCTAGTTTGCCTGGATTGACTCCTTTTTTGGCAAGGATTGAGGACACTTTTTCCACATCCCCTCTTTCTGCAGCTTTCATCAATCGGTCATCATATTTATTCCAGTCTGCTGCATGCTACAAGAAGGAAACACAGAGGGCTACATTAGTAAGATTTCCTAAGGAAGGAAAGAGAGAGGGGAAGCTGTCGTGCACATCACTCATTTTCCAACTACGTCCCACATTTCCTTCGCCCTCCTGTGCTGATATCACTAGAATAAAAGTTACAAAACCTTCCCAAAACACATGACATACAAGAAGCATTTTAATCTCTCCTTTAAAGAAAAAGTATTTTTCTTATGTCCTCTGTCCGTCAGGGCAAAGAAAGGAAATTAATAATCACTGAACACCCACTCTGTGCCAAGCATCACTGACTCAAATAACCCTAGTAACCTACAATTATAATCGCCACATATCAGATGAGAAAAGTCAAGGCTCTGGGACACTAAATGACTTAAGTGACCAAGCCTAGCCTTGGCTTTGTGGTTCCCAAATCAGTGTGCCTTTTCTATACCCTAGTGCACACTTCCAGGTCTCCTCTGGTTACATGGTTCCTGGCACTCAGATGGAGTGGAACTCTGTCTACACTGTAAGACACGACACACCTCCTCCACTTATTTAAAAGGTAGCATTAAAAATATAGTGATGAAGGCAAATTTTACACATTTACATATGTACTGAATTTACATATTCAGTACAGAAAGCACTTCATTATGCTTCTATAACAGAACAAATAGAAACTTCTAAACAGGAAAACTGGGGCTGGGATTTAGCTCAGTGGGTAGAGCGCTG